>JANTPZ010101272.1:0-21880 GCA_025593235.1 Vachellia pachyceras
CGGAGGTGATCCACTCTGGTACCCCGGCGGCTTCACGATCATGATGCTGCGTGTTACTCTCGTCCCCTCCTCCGAGGGCTCGTCACCGTACGATCTCATGCTCCCGGCCTCTGATTCTGATAGAAAAGAACACCCTACATATTAGCATGTTACTGCTAAACCAAAAGGCACACGCGCTATAGTCTGAAGCGTTTCCGAATCTTTTATCTCCGGGAAAAATATCTAGTTAGATTCAAATTGTTTTATTGCGCTCAATCTTCTGATAAAAGCCGCAGCTAATTAAACAATAGACCATTTGGGCTGGAGTTGTTTAAAACTGTTAAAATACAGAAATTGATCTGCAGTTTAAAGTTCAACAAATCAATAACCGTTAAATTAATTCAATTACAGGCCAAGTCCTAGTTGCAATCCTGTTGATTTTGATCCGATGAATAGGGTATGTAAAGTCCGGCGCCAGCAGAAGATAGCAAAAGTTCTGCGTACCCTTGCTGGAACTCTCGCGAAAACTGAAGGTGTTGTGCTTTCGGAGCTTGCCCAGACCGTTCTCCGGCCGAGGGCCGGCAACGGTGTCATCCCACAACTGGTCAAGGAGACCCATGGTAAGCAGGATCAAGCGGATTATGGCAGATCCAGAGTATCGGCTACCAGGTCCCGGATTAGAACCACTCGAGTATGATGGAGGTGATATTTAATGAAGGCGAGGCGTTAAAGATCGAACAAGTCTGGTGGCGAAGGGCGATCTGAGCCGCTGATCAGAAGCGAGTGGGGCTGCATGACGTGGCATTAAGTCTGGAAGGACGTAGAGATAAGGTTAGGCCTGACCGGGTCACGTTAACTCGGAGGAATTCAAGACTAAAGGTGACACGCGGCATTTTTACAGAGGCAGTAAGGTCACGTGACCAGTCATTTTCCCAAAGAGATAATATTTTGGGGATGGGAAAGTGAAGCCCTTCGTTTTTTCCAGAATTACAAAAGTTGGCCTTATAAGATGATTGAATTATTGAGGGATGAAGCAGATCGTATCAACATATCGTCTTTTTCTTTTTAGAATTTCGAGAGAAGATATTATGAAATTCTAACTCTAACCCAGTAACCCACCACGAGGTATGGGGAGGGGAAAAAGTTTGAGGTCAAATTTGACGATTCAATCAATTTATGTCCCACAAGACTGAGACAGACCCAACCCCCCAATATCAGGTAAACGCTGTGGTGGCACCGGTAAATCAATCTCTCAACTGAGGATATAGCAAAGTTTGGATGCATCATAGTTTTGTGTTACCTTTTAATAAGCTCGGCTTGGATAAACGTTTTTTTTTTACATTCTGTATAAATCGAAATAAAACTCCTTTCACATATTTATTTCAATTTACGTAAAAATATTTTTTCACCATTTTTTCAAACAGTTCCAATAACGATGATGACTGCAGTCCTGTTTTAGCTTACGGTTCTGATGCATGTTTTCCTTCTTCTTCCGGATAAAATGGACTTCTTCCGGATAAAAGGGGATTAAGGGTTTGTTTGGAAACCCATTCTGAAACTTAAATTTGGTTTCATAACCTAGGTTTTGACTCAAAACCTAGATTTTGTTCAAGTACAAAAAAATTCTGAAAAGCTATTTTGGTTACAAAACCTCAGTTTGAAACCTATGTTTTCTCTTTTCTACTTTTTCCTCTTTCCTCTTTCCTACTTTTTTTCCTTCTTTCTCTTTCCTCTTTCCTCATTTTTTCATTCTTTCTCTTTCCTATTTTTTCTTTCTTTTCTTTCCTCTTTTCTACTTTTCATTTTTTTTCTTTCCTCTTTCCTATCCACTTTTTTGCCTCGGAATTCAGAAAAGCTAATAACTTCCCAAACATAAATAACTTTTCAAAATCTAAGTTTTTGTCTCAAAATCTGTCAAAGCTATTTTTCAAAATATATTCTCCAAAATCTAAATTTTACCTTAGGATCTATAAAAAATATTCTAAAGAGAGTTTTCAAATAAACCTTAAATTTACATCATATTGTCTATCGTGGAAGAGGTTGTTTAGGAATTCGTTGAAAAAATAACTTTACATGATAAAGTGGAAATACATTACATTGACGGTTGCGATATTTTTAAAGGGCAGTTTATATAAACGAAGAGAACAATGATATTAATATATAGTTGGAAGCGTGAAGCCCGCGTTTTTTACTAAATCGTAGATCGTGACACTCAATATAACATAGCATCAATTAATTTTTTAAAAGATGAAGAAAGTTAAATAATCATTTTCATGTTATATATATTAAAATATTTATATATATCATTAATTTAATTATGAAGTTAAAAAATTAATTAAAAAATGATAAATATATAGTTTTATTTTTTTTCTTGATATCCCAAAAAAGCAACCCTATTTATTTATATTGGGTCCGTTTAGGAAAACGGTAGAGAAATATTTTTTCACAAGTCAAGATAAATACGTGGAGGAGATTATCTCATTTTATAAAAAAACATTATTAAACATATTTTTAAATGAGAGTTAAGTGTTTTAAAAAAACGATGTTAAACATTGTGAATGGTGTCGGTGTGAGTTGAAAAGTGGTGAACGGCGGGGTAAAGTCTCATCAAGGCTTTTATCATTTTTTGTTCTTTTGGTTAGTGGTTCACCATCTTTACGTGAATGCCGAGGTAAACACCATGGCATTTAAAATGATAAAATGTTTAAATACAACCAAAAAGAAAAGTTTTTTTTTTTTGCCAACCAAAAAGAAAAGTTACATAACCTGCTCTCAATTATGAGCGGAGCCATTACTTTACCACCAGGTCACCATCTGCCCACGAAAATAAAATACATTACAGTGGATGGCTGCAAGCCATAGCCAACGAACGATTGAGTCGCTCTCCCCTCTTATGTGTGGTAACGGATTCAGGATCTTGTTTCATAAATTTAAAATAACCTATTTTTAATATATTTTAAGAATAATTTAAATAAAAATTTAGTGGGTTTAAAATTAATAAATGAGTTAATACAAAATAAATGATGTAGTGGTAATATTTACATAATTTTTTAAAAATAAAGGGGTGCACGGCTGAATCCACTCAAATTTACGTGGATCCGCCAATGCCAACACAGTGTACCTTAACAACGCAGTTGAGGGTTCACAGGCAAGTATTACTGCCGATCCTGGGATCATTGATTCGTGTTGGGGTTTCAAGAATAGGAAAGATGATGAATGCTTTAGCTAAGAGGGCTTTGTCGCGCTGAAATAGGTTAGCCTCACGTAATATAACGAGTTTATGTTATGAGACATCACATTCAGTCAATACTGGCAAGTAGAAACACGTGCCAAGAAAAGATGGAAGATGAACGCTTCCCATCACAGCTTGCTTTATTTTTAACTTTTTGTCTTCTGCCTTCATCCTCTTACTATCTGTTTAAAAAAGTGATGGAGAAATGTTTTTACCATTTACAAAATAAATGTATGAAGAAAATTATCTCATTTTATAGAAAAATACTGTTAAATATATTTTTAAAATGTTTAGAAACTTTTCCAAACACCACATTTGTGTTGCCAGTGGTGGAGGACTGGAGATTGAGAAGGGGACGTGGAGGAGACGAGAGGGACGTCCACCAGTAGAGGAAGAGCCCAGGGGTAGTGTCCAGTCTACTTTTCTGCGCGACGACAAATGTCTCCACCACCTGTCGTGCTTATCTTTGTTAGTTTTTTTAAGTTATTTTATAGAAAGTCTTTTTTTTTTTTTAATTTGTTTTGGATGAATGTTGTCAAACACCTTACTGCATTTTGGAGCCCCTCCACCCACTAAGCCAACTGGTCTTCATTTTGATCCAACACAGGTTTGAAATGGGCCACCCACTCCTGAAGTCCACAACATAACTTCTGCGTTTATCTATGAACGCTTTTGATACATATTCAACCAACCAACAAGTTGAGTGTAAAGAAAGAGGTTAATTTCTCTCTAACAATATAACAAACCAAGGGTTAGCTCTCACACAGTGAAGCGCTTATATTTAATATTCGATAATGCTTCTAATGTCATTATTGACTTCAATAAGAGGATGTAGGAACTTTCAAGAGGATGAATGTGTTGGATCCAGCACACTAAAACATCAGTGTATCTTTCAGCTTCTCTAAAGTTGTATTCATCCTGGTGGCAGCAACACCTGAAATAAATGGTTAATCCGAGTCGCGTCCGAGGACACTGTCCTTAAGAGCTATTCCGCGACTACCGGCAAGTAAGTTGCGGTGCTCCCCAGGATTAAATGGATTCTTCCTGTAAGGATATAGGGATGCAGAACTAGCGGAAGGTAATATAACTTAGAAAGTAAAGTATGTCAGAGGAGGAGGAAGAGATGTGCACCGTAGTGCACTGTATTCAACCTCTATATTGGACATTGAATTGTCTCTCTTATTTTTTTTTTCATAAAACCATTCAGCCACTAATATATATAAAATTGCGTCAGTTTTAATAGCCATTAAAGCAAAAACCGTAAAAGGAGCTTCACATTCATTGCAAGAACTATTAAATAGCCAGCGTTTATTTCCATGACGTTCCTTTTCAAACCTTTACAATAAAAAGGTTATTAAATACCATTAAAGCAAATTCCATCAACGTTGCTTTTTCAAACTTAACAGTGCATTAATAGAAAATGCTATTAAACGATATCAAACAATTCCAACGTACATTGCTTTGTAATAATATATTTTGAAATGCTTTGAATAGTAATTTATTTCAATAATAAATTTTGATGCGTTTTATTTTGAGGAAATAATTAGTGATGACATGTATTTAGATGCACACATTATAATGTATTATTAAAAATAAATGTTGATAGAAAATATTCTTTTTATATTTCGGATTCCACATTAAATACCGAAATTTCTTGGTCAAAACTCTCTTTAAAAAATAGTATTTTATTTTCATAAAGCTTTAATAAAGGATATTCAATACACAATTAACTTTCACATAAAGGGTAAATGAATTGCCAGATTTATCTCTAGTGGCCTTTATTATATGTGTAAACTCTTTCCTCCTTTTAATCCCAAATAATGTGGGACTCTTCTTTTAATACACTCATACATAATATTTACAACAGAATGTTGATACAGCGGTGCCTGTAAAGAAAGGAAAATTGCACTTACTTCAAGTAATGGAAATTGTACGTGGCAAGCCCTCACGACTTGATAACGACAAGCAAAGTAATATTATTTGATCCGTTTGGTAAAGCGGTGGAGAAGTATTTTTACCATTTACGAGGTATATATGTGAAGGAGATTATTTCGTTTTACAGAAAAACACTGTTGAAGATGCTTTTGGGGTGTTGAGAAGCTTTCCCAAACACCCCAATATTATCCAGGATCTGGGTGCAATTCTTAAAAAAAAAGAATAAAGGAAAGAGAGAATTAATCATAATTACCTGTAGCTATAGCCTACAGCAACGTAGCGAACAGAGATTGAGCGCCCAAATCTTTGCTCTTTACGGAAGGCACAAGGACAAGAACGGAGGGAGTAAAGGGCGGGTTATTAATTTATGGATAATGGCCGCCGAGCTTTTGAGCCATATACGAAGGCATTACGAGCAACATATTCTGGACGCTGCCCATGACCCGCATGCCTTCTTTTTAATCGTCAAATCAGCCAGCTGGTTCCCCGCATAACGCGCGCATTCTTAAGATTTGTTTGGGAGTTAGGTTTAAAACCTAAGTTTCACATATTTCGAAGCAAAATCTAGATTTTGAAAAGTGATTTATATTTGGGAAGTTATAGTTTTTACGGATTCACAGGCAAAAAAGTAAGAAAGAGTGGGTAGGAAAGAGGAAAGTAAGAAAGAGAAAGAGAGAAAAAGTAAGAAAGAGAAAAGATAAAAAAGTAGTAAAAAGAGAGTATGAAAGAAAACCTAGATTTCAAAAAATTGAAACCAAACGAGATCTTAATCTCGTACCACACCTCCCAACTTCCACAAGTAAACCAAACTTAACATTCCCTCTTGGTCAATTTTATTAGTAGTAGAAGTCAACGTGATTTACAATATTTAAGGTGAGCTTTACCTGGATATGGGGGAATGTACTTTTGTACCACCATAATTGATCTAGCCCTATCCTGCAATCATGCTATCGTAATAAGATACGCAGTGCAAGACTTATCATAAAAGAGAAGGTGGAGTTCCAAACAAGACAGAAAGTTGAAGGGTGAACCTTTTTCATCCTTGGAACTCCCTCTGCAGTGGCACGACCTCCTTCTAAACTATTTCCCCCCCTGAGAGACGCTAACACGCGACCCCATTCTTCAATCTGCTTAATTTGATTCAAATACCCTCTGTCCTTGCCCGAGACACGTGCATGTTTTCATTGTTACATCTGGGAAAAAAATTAGAACCAGACCAGATTGAACTTGGTCTGCGGGAGGGGGGTCGCTCATTTTGGCGGCACAAAGTGACCAACAAATCTGGCCATTATATACGTAACGAAATGTGTGTGGATGTCGATTCAATCCCGCGCTTGAAGGGCCTGTGAAGAATAAGATTCACTGTACTGTGTCAATTTCAGAATCCAATCTATCAGTTCCCCCCAAGCGTAACGCCCACACTCTACCCCAAGGACGTGCACTACACTGTCCATACACAATGATTCTACGGACAGACCACTCTTCACTGTCAAGTGCTTCCTAATTTTAACGTAATACACAAAACATGTTTCGTATTATCGTCATTTTTTATTAGATAGCTTGGGAGTACACAAAGCGTGAGCAACTTTGTGTAATTAATGCGATGAGATGGCAGTGCAAGTTTCACGCATCTATGGATTATTTTTTTGGGGGGGGGGGGGGAACCACAGTGCATGCTCTTCTGAATGGGGTTGGGTGTGGCCCCTTTATATATAACCCCGAACTATCACTGATACATGTCACAGTGCGGAGTCCACTTCTAGACTCAACGCTTTAAATTTTCTTTCATTCACATTCTGTCGCTTCTCCCCCCTCTCTGATCTCCCTCTCCAGCCTGCGTATATGACAGAGGTCCAGCTTCTCTGGCTAAATATCAAACACTCTCGAGCCGTGGCTACACGGGCTGGTAGGTCCTGTTGGAGAAGCAGGGCACGTGCAACCTATCTGTTAAAGCTAGCTCGAAGCTGGTGTTTATGAGAAGATGCACGTGCTCCCCTTCTCCAACACGATTTTCCTGCCTTTTTCTTGCTGTAATCTATCTCGGCTATTTAATTGGTAATCACAAGAGCAAGGTTTGCTGTCTCATTTTCTCTGTTTCGTCTCCCTTGCTCTGCTCTCATCACTGTCCACTAATGTCCCTTTTTTGTTGGTTTTAGAAAACGAAGCGAGGGATGAAATGTGGCATTGCAGGCATGCGTAGTGTAAGCCAGAGAGGGTGGAAGGGACGCGTCATGAGGAGAAATTAACAGATCTTTTTTGCAGAGCCTGGTTGTGCAGGTTAGTTTGGGATGAAGAAGGAAGAGGCAGAGTCAAAGAGAGAGGATCTGAACGTAACTGAAGAAGCAGAGCGAGATTATCTGAGCTGTTATGAATAGGCCAATACCGTTTGTTTGTTTGTTTTTTTGGTGTGGACTCTGAACAGTAAATTTACAGATCGCATTTCGATACGGATCCACAGTCATTTTGTCGGAGACACCATTACAAAGAACCACAAAGTCAATGTAGTCCCATTATTTTTACTTTAAGAATCTCGTGGGACCATGTAACTCACTCACAGCACACCAGTAAATATAGTACAGACAGTGTAAGAAGGAAAAGGAAAAAGAAATACAGACAAGATTTTTGCTCAATAGACTTTCCTTAACCAACTCTCCTGGCTTCACACACACAAAACTTATTTGTCTTACGCATCACCTATCTGCCAGCGTGTTTAAACTTCATAGACAAGTTAAAGGAGCATTATGCGTAAAATTACTATGTCAAGGCAAGTGAAAGAGTGGGGACGAAGTTATTAAATTACCCAGAGATGACCAAGTTTCCACCTTGAATACGGACGACGTCATTGCTTCTATATATATCTCTCTGGCTTTTTCTTCGCTTTCAACTTCAACTATAATATTGACAGCATGACGCAAGCATTATGAGCGTCCTATACTTATCTGGCTGTGTGTATGTGTGTTTATTATTCCTATGATGAAGCTGAATCTTATATTTCTGACGCCAGCAATATACTGTTATAGTATTGCTGCCTCCAGAAAGGAGACAGCACTTCAAGTGAGCAACCCTTGCAAGTAAAGGAGCCATATTATTGAAATTTTAGAACCCTCCTTTCATGGAAAGTATTCAACCCCCCCCCAACCACTCCGTTCTAACGGAAACTAACTCCCCCTCCATCCCCTGCTTTTTTTTCAAGGTTCGGTGCTTTGATTGCAAAGGACATGTAACCTTTCATAGTCTAATAATCTACATGCACTACTTTATTATTCTGCACTTCATCCTTTTATACGGCCTTTGGTTTCCTTGTGGCGGCCTTTTGACCTCACTTGTAAATATATTTGGCAGGCGTATATCTTTCTAAATAAAAAGGAAGTGAAATGAAGAGGTGATGAGCAATTTTGACTAAAGCATATGAAGTGCTTGACTGACTATAATCTGACAGAGAGATGATGTAATGGAACAGGAGGAGGCCTTAAATTGGTCTGTGGGAGACTGAGAGTTAAGAGGGCAATTAGAGAAGAAAGAAGGAGAGGAGGGTGTCAGCAGGAGAAAGAAGGAAGTGTGGGGGGTCAGCTGCAGAGAGTGAGCTAGGCTGTCTCGTATTAATAATTTAATACTATGGCGTTGCAAATAAGGAAGCTCATTAGAGGGAAGAGGTTTGCAGTGTTGGAAATTGAAGTGTGCGTGGGAGGAGACAGGGATGGAAGCCAAGGCCCTGCTGGCTGCCAAACTGGACGAACCTTAAAACGCAAGCAATGGTCACTCACCCAGATTCAGATATCCCAACCACACATCACATGGAATCAATCATCTCCTTCTCCCAACACGCAACACACAAATATCAAAGTTTTCTTTTCTTTCTCTTCACCAAAAAAAAAAAAAAGTTTTCTTTTCTTTCTTTCAAGCAACGACTCCCATCCTTCCATTACGGCTTCACCAAGGGGGCAATACTTATAGCAGGCAGATTTGAAATAAACGAGTATGAATTCTTACTATTCAACCCCCAAAAAAAAGCAAAAAAAAAAAAAAAATCCCCACTAATTTCACAATTCTTCTCACCCTGATGACTTTTTTAGAGCTTGTTTAGATGTAAGGTTGAAAATAACTTATACAGATTTCGAAGGTTTTGGAGAATAGATTTTGGAAAATAGCATTTACAGATTCCGAGGCAAAACATATGTTTTGAACAGTGATTTATGTTTGGGAAGTTATTAACTTTACGAATTCCGAGACAAAAAAGTGGGTAGGAAAGTAAGAAAGAGAAAGAGAAAAAAAGTAGGAAAGAGAAAACCTATGTTTCAAACTGAGGTTTTGTAACCAAAATAGCTTTTGGGAAAAAAATTTTGCTTGGACAAAACTTCAGTTTTGAGGTAAAACCTAGGTTTTGAAACCAAACATAGGTTTCAAAAGTGGTTGCTAAACCAGCCCTTAGAAAATAAATTATGGGTGGAAGTTAGGTAATGTGATGTGATTTATTTTTAGATTATAAGTAATAAAAGTGACTTTCTATGAAAATGAAAATTTATTTAGATAAATGTTTGATAAGTAAGTTTTTGTGAAAATGATTTAAAAGAACATTAATCACACTAAATAATATATTATTTTAATATTGTGATAATTTTAGAATAAAAAATAAAATGATAAAAATTTAAAAATGTTAATGTATTATAAAGAAAAATTTGAAAATACAAAAATAGATAATTAAATTATTCTAATAAATGAAAACATATATAAATTAAATATAATTGAAAAGTAACATTTTTCGATCAATATTTAATTACATATATATATTTCAGAAATAACAGAAAATTATTGAGAGATCATATGCAGCCAAAATTTCAATAAAAAGGTCCCATTTAATAAAAAGATCAATTATTAATTCTTGCTGTTGAAAACAACAAGGAAAGCAGAAAGAATAAGGCTGGAAAGTTGTGTGATATTGATTATAAATTTTAGAAGCTATCACAATTAGTGTTCATAAACGGCTGGCCCGCCCAACCTGCGGGCTGCACAGCTCAATGCTATGCAGGATTTGGCAGCCTGGGCCGTCCCGGTCAGCCCGTTTTTTAACGGGCCACCATTTAGACGGCTCGAACCTTACTCAGGCCGCGGGCTGAATCCATATTACTGGCGCTAATCACAATGAATCCCAGAAGCAAAAAAAAAAAAACATTATCACCCAGCAGAAAATATTTGATGAGAGCTCCTGGAATGATCGGAGCATTATCACCCAGCAGAAAAATGAAGATATCTGCTATCGCTATATGCTCTCGGCTGAGGAAAAGCAGAGTTATGGCGGAAGAGGGTGCCCAACTTCGTCAGGCCCAGATTCCTGAGAGATTAATTTAATAGACACCCGAGTTACTACGCAACGGTTTATGAAATCACCTAAAATGCAAAAACTGCCAAGAGTCTCTTGACTTTTTTGATCGGCGGCGAAAAATAGGAAATCCGAAACCCTTGCTCACATCAAGTTGCACATTTGAACTTCGAACCTGAGATTTTCAAAAAGTATACCAATGGTACTTCCAATTCATAATTTCCTTCTCAAACTCTGACGAACGCCACATTAAACGAACTGCCTCGAGGCAACTCATATAATATGATAATGCCCATGGCAGTTGCAATACTGGCATCCATGGAAATCAGACCAATACACGGTCGATCTGTGTTTAAAAATGGAAGCTCTGACAAAAATACGAGAGCTCCTTCCAATCCCATATTAAAAGGCAAAATACAAAACTCTCGATAACCAAAATTGTTATATTGCTCCTGATGCAATGAAAGAAACATATTTTAAGCAATACATAATGGAAAGCTAAAAGATCCTTACGTCAATAAGCTGATCGATTTGATTAATCTCCATCTTCTCCCTCGTTCTCAGCAAGGTTCATAAACAATTCTATCTTTGTTAGCAGCAATCACTCTGAGCCAGTCCCTCACATTGTGCTTCTTTAAATATTTCTTTGTCAAATACTTTAAGTACCTGGGATCAGATATAAAAGGAAAAAAATTTCCAATTTAAAGCATTGAAAACAGGCAACATAGTAAGCAGAAACGTACAGTCAGATGAACAGAAGAACTTGGAGAATGAACTTCCATTACAAGAGGATATGATTCACAACACAGTCGACGCCAGTGCAGACTAAACTTATAAAGGCGAAACATTAAATTACAGGTCTATGGAGATGGAGCGTGCTAAGCCACACAACTGGATGCATGATCTGTTTCAGCATGCAGCTCCACTTCCAATTGGGCAATTGAAAAAGTCACCCCCTCACGACTACTCATATAGGCCAAAGGTTCAGAGAAATCTTCAATAGAAACTACCCGATCAGTTTCCAATTTCAAGAATTTAATAGTACGAATATGATTGGATTAAATTGAATTACCGCTTCGCAAAATTACTGTCAGAGGTAACGGTAATCTTATTCTTCTCACGAGCAACTGTGACAGTGTCACCAAGAGCACCGGCATTGCCACCGACTTTAATCCTCTCTTGAAGAAGTTTTTCCAGAGATGCAATGTCCATGATCTTGTCCTCCACTGGCTTGGGACAATCAATGGTGAAAGTAGCCCCTTTCCTTTTTCCCCTTGGGGGCAGCTGCACCTCCTCCACTCATTTTACTTTTGGACTTCCACACCCCTCAATATAGAGACATTTTTTCAATTCGCTACATAAAAATAAAAAATACCAAATACCAAAGCGTAATAATTTCTGCATTAATATGCCGCACTTTGAACTCGGCGCGCATGGTCATCAAGTTTAAAGATTTTTGCTTCAAACTCAAACGCTACCTAGTTCTTTTTCTTTTTCTTCATAAGACCATCTTACATATCCACGAAAGACAGAATGCAGTGGCGGAGCCACGTTGGGCTGAGGGTGGGCAATTGCCCCCCTCAATTTTTCGGGGTATATGTAAATACTTGTTAGATTTTTATTTTGCACCCACTGATTTTTAATATTTGAACCCACTCAAATTATTTACACTTGTAAACTTGTTGTCATTGTTTGAAAATAAAAAATTGCCCCCACTGGTCCAGGATCCTGGCTCCGCCACTGACAGAATGCAAAGTATAATGTTGGAAAATCAAATAAATTTTGTATACAGCAGCATAGAGGATGAGGCAGGAGCCATATACAGTTCCTTAAAATAACTGTCATATTATATTGGAAGGAAATAAGAGAGAAAACACTTCGTCCAACTGATTCATTATCTAGATTCCATTGAAAAATTAGACAGAAGATTCGATGGCTAAAATGTTATTGGCAAAAATCCAGAATTCAATGGCTAAAATGTGGGGACCAAAACACCAAGGTCTTCCACATGTCCACTGTTAGAAGAAGATGCAGAAACAAGATCACTCGGTTTAAAAAGGGAATGATGTTTGCGCTGATAGAGATGATGAGATTGGCAAATGTTTTGAGGAATTTTATGCTAATCTGTTCAAAAATTCAGAGCAAAGGGGCTTCAATGACATCCTTGATTTCATTGACAATCTGGTGACGGATCAAGGCGATCAAATGCTTATGGCTAAAGTCACTAATGAAGAAGTGAAAAGAGCAGTGCGATGCATATGTGGCTCCTAAGCCCCAGGTCCTGACAAAAATAATGGCATATGTTATTGGCAATCAGGTATGCTCCCTTGTTAAAAAAAGGTATTGCTCCCTTGTTAAAAAAAGGTTTGCTGAGGGGTTTCTTTTGGATGATATTAACAAAACTGACTTGGTTCTTATTTCTAAGATTGAATGTCCAAAGACTGTGAGTGATTATAGACCAATTAGTCTTTGCAATTTCTCATACAAAGTGTTCTCAAAGGTCAATGTAAATAGACTCAAACCCTTACTAGGAAAGGTAATTAATGGAAACCAACATGCTTTTGTACCTGGGAGGTTAATTGAAGATAACATTGTTGTTGTCTATGAATCTTTCCATCATTTGAAAACAAAAAAGAACACTCCCTTGAGCTTGCTTTGAAATTGGATATAAACAAAGCTTTTGATAGAGTTGAATGGGATTTCTTACTTGCTGTTTTAGCAAAAATGAGTTTCTGCAAATATTGGATTCAAATGATCTTTTGGTATTTATCTTCTGTTTATTTCTTGATCATGCTATCTGGGAAGAGGGTTTCTGAGGTTTCACCAAAAAGAGGTCTGAGACAAGGGGATCCACTATCTCCCATACTTATTTATTCTTATTGGTAATGTGCTTTCTAGAATGATTGAGAAGTTTGAAAGCAGGGGTCTGATTGAAGGAATTAAGCTAGCCCATGACTGTCTAGTTATCACATACTCTTTGTTTGCTGATGACTCTGTGTTTTTTCTTCAAGCTAACATTGAAAAATACAGAAAAATGAAGTTTATTCTGGATCTTTACTGTCATGCATCTGGACAAATTGTGAATGTGCAAAAATCCTGTATTTATTTTTCTAAATCAGTTCCAGATTTACTGAAGGAGGATATAGGACATATTTTTCAAGTTTCAGCATCTGACTTACTTGGGAATTATCTGGGGCTTCCCACCACTTGGGGCAACTCAAGAGTCCAAGCAATAAATTTTGCTATCGACAAAGTAGAGAAAAAGATGCAAAGCTGGTAGAGGAACTTCCTATCTGATGCTGGGAGAGAGGTATTGATTAAATCAGTTGCAAACTCAATTCCTGTTTATCCAATGTCATGCTTTCTTTTCCCTAAATCTTCTTTGATTAAACTTGACCTAACCATATCTGGTTTTTGGTGGAAGGAGTCTGATAACAATAGGAAAATTCACTGGGTCTCCAGGAAAAATTTAAAAAAAGATAAGGCGAGTGGTGGGATGAGTTTTAAAGATTTTGAAGCCTTTAATCTTGCTCTGTTAGCAAAACTAGGTTGGAGAATTTTAAAAGAGCCTGATCAACTTTGGGTTAAAATTCTCAAGGGAAATATTTTCCTAATTGCAATTTCCTTGAAGCAAAGAAAAGTGGGAGAGCCTCCTAGATCTGGAATAGCATCCTTGAGGGTCGAAAAATTCTTCAGGGCAATATTTTATCTAGCATTGGCAATGGCATAAAGACAAAGGTTTGGGGTGATCCGTGGGTCAAGGACTTAAGTGGCTTTAAACTACTATCCCCCTGTCCTTTTCCTTCCATGTCAAATCTTAGAGTGTCTGATTTGCTAAATAAGGAGGGTTGGGATTTGAATATGATAGCACCCTTCTTATCTGAATCTGAACACCATGCAATTAGAAATGTTCATATTGCAAACTCTGGAAGGGAAGATGGATGGGTATGGACGGGGGGAGCTAGAGGCATTTACTCCGTGAAAGAGGGTTACAAGATTGCTGTTATAGAATTGTAGGAGATTGTGACTCCATTGCTGAATCATTAGTCGAAGAAGCATGTGGAAAGAAATCTGGAAGCTAAAAGTCCCTTATAAAGTTAGGAATTTCATGTGGAGATTATTGTCAAATGCATTACCAACAATGCAAAATTTACAAAAGCGAAATTGTGCAGTGACTGATTTATGCTTCATTTGTGATCATAAAACTAAATCTACAACTCACCTCTTTCAATTCTGTGACTGGGTGAAACTGGTTTGGTTTGGCAGTTGCTTCTCTTTCCGAAACAAGGAGAAACATGTGAATGATATTAATGTTTGGATTAACTGGTTGCTTTGTAATGCAAACTGAATGGCATAAAGCTTATCTTCCTTTGTTATTATGGCAGATTTGGAAAAGAAGGTATGATTTTCTCTACCAAAACCTGACTCTTGACCCCATTTTCACCTTTTCACAAGCAGGAACACTTCAAGAATTCTGGGAAGCTCGAAACTGGACGCAACAAGCTGTTATCTCATATAGACAACCTCAACAAGCTAAAGTCAAGTGGCAGCCTCCTTCAGGTAATTCTCTTAAGATTAATAATATTGATGGGGCTTATGCTCGAGAGGCAAATTGTACGGCCCCAGATGTAGTGGTACGGGACTCAAATGGATGGGTACTAGATGGTTTCACTAGAATGGTTATGACAGAGTCTATATTTACGACGGAACGCATGGCTTTGCATAAAACCCTTGCTAACACTGTTGATAATCAATTGGACGAAGTGAGTCTGGATTGGAAATGTGATATATTGATTGAAAATATCCTTGGCAAAAGATAATTAATTAAAAACCACAATTTTCTATAGATTTTTATGGAAACAAACTAAACAGCAGACTGGGTTGTAAAAACTTCACTCAAGTGGTCGTGTCCGTTTGACATGGAGACCTCTTGTAATTCTGATGAAGTTATTAGAGAAGGATCTTGACATTAATTTTGATGATCATGGATGATTTCAGTTTGTTGTTTCGTATTTTGTTTTTCTGTTTTCCTTGCTGCGAAAACCGTGTCTTGTATTTCAGTTTCGCATTAATGAATTTCCTTTCCTTGGCAAAAAAAAAATGTTTTACTCCCCTCCTCTCATTTCATTAAACCAAATAGAAGACCGCTCGTTTCGTAGGGGGAAAAAACTCGGCAACAAAAATTTCCCGTGGAAGAGACTGCTTTCTCAAGAACTGGGACTGGGCCTTTACAATCTTGAGCATATTAAAATTCCTATGACATTATATAAAATAAAAAATTATTTAAGCTAGTTATTAATAGAATATGTTTCGACAGAATAACATATTTAATAATTTATTTTGATCACTACTATTTTAATGGGGAAAAACCTATTCACACAAATCAATAGAAAAAAGTTAAGGAAAAAATCATGAACTTGAGAAATAAAGCAAACCAAGGTCTTATACTTAAAATAGATACAAACAGTTTTACTAACTCTTATATTCACTACAGATGGGAAGCAGGAAATATGGGTTTAGTATGCCACCAACAAGAGCAGTGTTGTCTCCAGCGAGGGTTAAGAACCCTCTAGATTCCAACCAAAACACTTCTGCCTGCTCAGCCGAATGCCAGCGCAACAATTCATAACACTTCTATAATCAGATTTATTACTTCGAATTCATTCAAAAGCATGTGCCATACTGATCTCAGATAAAAGATTAATCAATCCTTCTGTGAGTTGAAGTTTTCCACTGGAAGGAATTTTGAATATCTCTCCGCCTTTGCCCCTGTTTTGTGATCATAATACTCTACCACTGCTGCTCCAGCCAACGCTGCAAGTGTAAGAGCCTGTGCATGCAACCTGAAAATAGATAATGCATGTAAGAAAATTAGCGAACATGAAATGTATATTATGACCTAAAATTCATCCTGCCAAAAAAAATTAAAACATCAATAGGAAAATTATGCAGGATCTGTAGACAACAATTGTACAGTAGAAAGAGCACCACATTCTCATAAACCTCTTCCAAAAAGGAAAGGACAAACATGATGTGCCTAACAAAGCCCACAGCCAGGTCACGTATTCCAGGCGTAAGAAGGGTGTTGGGCTGCTTCAAGGTCTAAAACCTTTAAGAACTAGGAAAGAAAAGAGAAGAGAGAAATGGCAGGGTAAAGAGAGAGGGTGAAGAAGACAGAGTAAGAGCAACTTGCCAGAGGGGAACAGGTTCGAGTAGAAGGGAGAGAAGACAACTTGATTTCGAGTGGAGAGCTCTACACTTCTAAATGCTAGAGATTGGTGAGACTCAGAGAAACCAGAGAGAGACTTCGAATACCAAATGCTTCCAACTGATTTTAGCTCCCGTACACATCCACCAGATCATCCTATGGGCAGTCAAGGGGTGCTAAAGGGAGCACAGAATCCATGCAGAGCAAAGAACGAGATATCCAAGCCACTGGTAACCAAGTCGAAGCCTTCAAAGAAGCGAAAATACAGGATGAGAAGGGAAGGAATGAAGGCAAGGGTAAGCTGTCAAAAAAGGATGGGTGCTTCTCAGGTGAAGTTACCCTACAACCTAGAGAGGAAAATTGGATGGTAGAAGAACAGCAACCACTGAGAAACACTGCTGCTACACTCACCTACAGGGATGTAGTGAAGCCCACGGGCAACAACAGAACTAGCCAAGGGGAACCTAATGAAGAAGCTGGGAAGGAAGATATCTCGAATGGCAACTTGCTGCTGAACGATTTAGTGCATGTTTGGGAAAACTTTTTTCCAACAGTGCATGTAAACCAAGACAAAACGCATCTCGAAATCCGTAAAAAACATCTCGTAATCCGTAAAATCATATTAGAATCCGTAAACTCCTTTCTCCCAATGGATTCCCAAACACACGTAGAGATGCTCGCCAAAGGGGTCAAGGTCACAGACATAGACAAGGGCCCAAACATTGAATTCTCTGAGGAGGAGAGGAAGCGGCTAGAGAGGTCTTGGCAAAAATCATTGATTATTAAACTTCTCAAAGGAACAGTTGGATTTATGATTCTCAGAAGAAAGCTACAGGCGACGTGGGGGAAAGCAGGTAAGGTAGAGCTGTTGATAATAGGAAACAGATATATGATAACATCCTTTCAAAGTCAAGAAAATTATTACTTTGCTTTAGGAGGTCTGTGTCGTGCAAAATCATTGTTTGACGATTTAGACATGGAAGCAAAATTTCAATCCTTGGAACAAAAAAATCAAGCAGGTTGCAGCTTGGGTGGGACTCCCAGGACTAATGGGGGATTATTATGACAAAAAAAAATTTCTTCTATCTGGGAACAAGAGATTTGAGGTTGCCTCAAGATACGCTATCTTGGATATGGAAGGAGATTGTACAAAAAAAGGGGAGAACGAGGGCCAAGAGAGAAGACAATAAGTATGGCGTACATTGTGGAAATGAATGAAAAGCACCATAGGCTCAAGAAGAGCAACAGAACCAAGGGTAGAAGCAATGAGATGATAGGTACTAGCTCGTCAAAACTAGTAGAGGTTTCAGGAGAAGAAAAATTTACAGAAACAGCAAAGGATGCCAAGAAGGAAGGTGAGCATATAAAGGAACTCCCACCAAAAACTAGCGCTATTCAAGTTTGACAGAGAAGACCCAATTGGATAGCTATTTTGGGTAGAAAGATGTAGCTTAGAGGACTTTGTTCAATTAACGTTGAGCAACAAGAAAAACCCAAATGAAATAGTAGTCACCAGGCAATAAAACACTGTTTTTAGACAATGAAAATCTCAAAGGCCTATTTAAACTAAACTATGTTAACAATATCCTTCCACATGAAATCTGTGTTTTAAAATCAGAAGATGGTTACAAACTTGTAAATGTCAATGCCAAGAAGTATAGGAAAGTAGGTGGATGAGGTGGAGCTTTACATCCAAGATTCAGTATTTTAAATGTTTTTGCAGGTTTTACAGTGAAATTCGCATAACTTTTTGAGAGACGGAAGAGGGTATAGATTGGAAGCCCCAATCTCAGGGATATGTAATGTCTCGTAATCTACTTCTGCGCTCGAATGAAAGAGAAAAGTGTGCAACTTGGACACGTTTGACCTTCAGCCAAAATGCTGGGCAAGGCATAGAAAAGGGTACAACATGGGCACAAAACTAGCATGAAACAAAAATTTGTCAACTCCAACATGGATCAAATTTACCAAACCTGGTTATAAAAGCTTCTCTTGTCATTTAAACCTTCGTTTACTAAAAGTTTTGAAAACAGGTATCAAAGAGAGATTCTTGAAGGCATGGTATCAGACATGTTGCCATTGCCTTCGTCCATCATGACGAAAATTATCAGCACAAGAACACATTTCCCACTGTATAAAAAGCTAAGACTCTTAAGAGGCTTACTAAATGAGACCCAGAGGTCCCGGAACAGATTATCAGTTACCTGTTAAACCAGTCATACGATGAAAATTTTATTGTGTATTAATTAGAAAGCCTGATGATTCCAAGCCGATAAAATGATCAATTCCCTAACAATCAAATCATTATTGCTATCTAAAAATGGAAAGCAGAAATTAGACTTCTTGATACGTCATTCAAACTAGATAATAAGATTTGCAGCGATTTCTTTTCCGATAGGAAGGCATTTTCAGCAAATCGAACCCAACTTCGTCCATGGATGAAGAAAAAGGAGAGTACAACAAGAGACAGGCAACCGTAGCTTACCTAGCATGAATGATCTTAACACTGGTTTTCATGTTGGGTCGAGACCAGTTGTATGCAATTGAACCCGCAATACCACTCAGCCAAAGAGACCCTTGTGGCAATATTCAAACGACAGTGAGAAACGCAATAAGAAAAAAGAGGCAACACCGTACCGGATCAGAACCTTGAGAATCAAAACGGAAATACTAGATAATCAGAATGAATCATCTAAAAATCTCTCAGTTACCCGGTTGCTACATTCGAGGAGAAAATAAAATCGACCATAAAACGCGAGGACAAAGATATCTACCCACGGTACGAAGCTTGTGCTCGACAACCCATTCCCTGAGAGATTCGAATTTGGTCTTGGAATCCGCCATTGTCAGTTCTGAAGAGATGGAAATCTGGATGGGGGCTCGGAGAATGAGAGGTGCGAGGATGAGAGGCGGATGCGTGAGCCGTGACCGTAAGTTAATGAACTTTATGCCGGCGAACCCACGAATATATATGGCTGGCGCGCGATTGTCTATTCATGTTCTTGGCCCACAGTCTCCGAAAACCGCTCCTTGGAGTTCCGTAATCAATAAAAAACCGCTTTTTGACCAGCACGTGATCAATAGAGTTTTGATTTGACTCATGCTAATTTTTGCATGACAATGCATATAAAATCAACACAAAGAAACTGAATTAAAATAATTAACTGAAATGTAATAACTAAATTATTTTAGTTCATTTTTATTTGGGTTATTGGATATTTATTTTGTTGCAAATCTATTTCATGAAAAAGTTAAAACCCAAGGAAATTTGAAACAAAAAACGTACACAAAATTTGTGCAAAAAAAAATTGTATTTAATAAGGGAATGTTAGATACCAGAAACCAAACCTGTTGAGGACTTGAGGGCCTCGAAAAGGAGAGGCAGTGAGGTAAGAGACAACAACGTTGTAGGCAACAGTAGATTCCAGTGCAGAAGACGACTCGAAAGGAAGCAAATCCATACAAGACAGAGCAATAGAGGAAGCCATTGTTGACAGATTCCAAAGAGAAATTGCAGCAAGCTTCTTTTCTTTTTCCCTAAATTTTTACATTATGAAAAGAGGTAGGAGGAAGAAGGTGTATATCGTGTAGTGTGAAGAGTTAAGAGAAAGGCAGCAAAGAGAGGTAAGTGGGGTGTGTTTGTGAATGATCGGCAGGAGTTCATACGCACGTTCACTAATATTTTTTTTTAAAATGAGATAATCTCTATTATATATTTATTTTAATTTATATAAAAATATTTTTTTATCGTATTTCTAAACACAAAATACTTTAGTCTGATAAAGATTCAAGAGGCGACTCACCATTGCAATTTGCAAAAGAAAAAAAAATGAGGCGACTCACAAAAAAAAAAAATTATTCTCGAGTGACAGTGAAATAGCTGGGGAGAAAAAAAAAAGAATAACCGTTCAATAAATACTTCCTCAGAAAAAATCGAATAAAACTGCGACAAGTCACTATAAAAACTTGAACGGCCTAGATTTGTTCCGCGTCGACTCAGTTGAATCCCAGAATGGACGACCGTGCACGTGTAATCGCCAAAAGCATGCACGTGTAATCGCCAAAAGCATCGCCGAGTTACTAGAACTCACCCTGCCCCTTACTCGCCTGAAGCTAGAACAATCCCTTCGTCTCTTGCACATCTCCAGCACGCCGAGACGCAGAAGCGCCCAAGCTTCGAGGCTATAGATCCCAGCCACGCCCACGATTCTCTCAGTTTTTGCTCAGGCACGAGTGTTTTTTTTAATCGTCTACCCTTCTTACCCATAACTGCTTACTTGATTGATTTCATGACTCATTTTTCAACCGGTTCTTCTGCTGTCCAAACCCTAAATGTCAGGGTTTGCGATGCTTCATGTTCACGTTCCGATCTTTCTGATACGACTTCTTGTTTTTCTGTAATCGCTTTATCGATTTTTCCAAAATATTTGTTTTGTATCCCTGGGACGAGCATTCTAAGTGAAGTTGCACCCAGTGGTAGGATTATGTGCTGTTGAGTAGGAGGAATTAAATGGCCTTGGCTGTCTTGAACGCTGAAAATGTATCTGTCTGCATCAAATTGTCATGGAATAATTCTCTTACAAATAGGAATAGTTTTTGGAAATACTTAGTGGGCAGTGTCCAAATTTTTCCATGGAATATTTGAATTGCTCTTAAATTCGATTTCCACAATGTTACGTTATTCTGCATTTCTGCCGAGTCACAGTCTTTTATTGATAATGCCTTCCTTTCTCCTTCCCTCCCATCTGAAATTGCAGCCTGTCATTAATTTCATTTTCATTCTCTACACCACTCGTGTTTTACAGCTAACGATGAATTTTATATATGGACTGGGTTGTATGCGGAAATTAATTAATTAATGCTAATCCGCCTAATTACTGATTTTAACAATTTTAGTCGAACATTTTCTTGATATGAAATTACAAAAATTCTGTAACTTTTGATGTCTGTTCAGAAAATAATGAGTCGCCGGTCCAGTCGCACCATCTATGTTGGCAATCTTCCCGGTGATGTTCGGCTGAGAGAAGTAGAGGACCTCTTTTACAAGGTATTTAGTGTACTTTAAATGTACTGAAAAAATAGTGTTGTTTTCTTATCTTTATTAATTTCTGCATCTCTCGCTTTGAAATGTTTACTTGCAATATATTGTATTGGATTTTTTCTCCTCCTTTCCATGAAGTTATGAAATTTTAGTTTCTTAAAACTTACA
>JANTPZ010101273.1:0-13040 GCA_025593235.1 Vachellia pachyceras
TGAACATGTGGCTTTTCATAATAGCCATTTGTTTCTACAGCACAGTGCTTGGTGTGAAGAAGAGTTCAGTTCGACTCAGTCTCAGTGGCAATAACAATCACGACGACGTTTTCAACAGCATTTTACTTGTCTTCGGATCACTTTCTTCAGCTTCTCTATTGTCAATCTTGCTTCCATATTTGCTTGTGTGGTTCTTGATCATCATTTGGGCTTCACTGCCTCTAATACTCGCACGTCACTTGCTCAAGCTTCTATTTCATTGGATATGGGGTTGGATAGTGAACTTAGCTTCTAAAGTTAACAATTTTAACACATGATTAGTGGGACTAATGGACCAAAGGATCAAGAAAACCTGCCCAAATGATATATTAGTGATGTTTTGTTGCCTTCACGCCCTATATAATTGCTGCCACAAATAATATTTGAATAAGAAAATTAATCTTTTAGATTCTTGTAGTCTTGATTAACTTGCTATTAATCCTATTAAGTATACCTTTGTGCAATTAGACTTCCATACTTACAGGGTTAGTATTTCATAACGTAGTGAAATAAAATATGAAAATTTCGGTTTAGATATATGCTCACAGTATTTGATAGTGTGTTGACCATGATTAAATCCAATTGAAGGATACTTAGAAGAAAAATTTTTCACACTTTATATTCGCTCAAAATTCAGTCTCTTCTTTTTGGTTTATAATTTGATTATTGCCATCAATAACTCACACAAAGTCATAAGGGAGTTATACTTTATGGTAAAAATATTATTATAATATCATTAAATTGCTTTTGCGTGGCTTCCAAGTTCCAACTCAGTTCCATGCTTTTTTTTTTTGAAACTAAAAAAAGTAAGGTGTACTACTAAAAAATGCTCCATATTTTGTTGGCCAAAAAAAGAAAAATGCTCCATATTTTGCTTCTTCACAAGCTGACCCAACTTCCCATTGAACTCCAAAGTCACGTCCTTGAGCTTCACCGCTTCACCCATCCATGTCAGTCCTATTTGTTGATGATACATTATATAAGGGAATTAAATGTTAATTTTTTTCCTTTAACTTTTCATTAGAAGAATGATATTTTCTCATGATTTAAAGGACTTAAATAACTTTCAAATTAATTTTAGATAACCCTTACACAATTTTCTAGCATTAATTTTGAATTTTTCATGCTGGACCAAAGATTTTTAAATACTAAATGGTCAGTAATCCAAGTATGAAAATGTGAGGTCCCAATTTATGGGATTTAGTTAATGATTCACCTGAACTATGAACTATAGTGCTTTCATATATGTAATTGAAGTATCAAATGGCAGATGTGACATTTTGGCATCTTAGTTATCCCTGTACACATGAACAAAATAGTTTCGGAGAAAGAAAAGCATCACGCTATTGTTAAAATTGGACTAACTTTCTTAGCTAATGCATTTCTTCCTCTCAAGCTGTGGGTTGAAGCACCAATTATTGTGCCGGTATGTTATATCGTTGAAAAATCATCTTTACGCAAGACGATACAAAACTCCTTTCACATACTTATTTTGTAAACTGTAAATTATATTGAAAAAGTAACTTCCACAACTAATCCAATAGACCCATTATCACAGTTATATGCTTGTTCAACCGCCTACCAAATAATGCTTTTGGAGGCATTTTTCCATTTGAAAAACTCTTTGGTAAAGCTTACAATTATGCACATTTCAGGGCTTTTGGTTGTACCGTAAGCACAAACTGGAGTTTAAATCAATTCCTTGCATGTGTTTTTTTTCTAAGTCCATGTATTTTTCTATCGGAGGCAATCCTATTCATGACACCATCAAGCACTAAACATGGACAACTCTCTCACCGATGATTCTAACCTTGATTTGTTGCATTATGAGAGACTAGCCCTCCCATCAAGATATTCCTTGTGTGTTTATAGGCTAGAGTAATGCCTCTCTTAGAAGGCTACGAGTGTTGGGATCCTAAGGGTCAAATGTTTATGTATCAAGGGATGTTCTATTCAATGAGAAATGAGTTTCCTCTTCCTAAACTCCTGTCTACTTCTTCTTCCAAGTTGTCTTCTCATTCTTGTTCTTTCCTCTCTTCGATCACCACTTGTCTCTGTCTCTAGTTCATCAAACTAATGCAATGCATGGAGTAAGGCCATGGATGAAGAGTATGAATCTCTTATGAGGAACAAAATATGGCATCTAGTTGAATATCCAGTTGGAAAGGATAAAGCCAGATTAGTGGTTAAGGAACTTTCAGTCCAGTTGTCAGTGACTATTTAGTGTACTATTTGTCTTGTCAATTGTTGTTCCTCAAAATTGGTGTGTACAACAAATTGATGTGAATATAATCATGCTTTGTCTGATGGCTCACTCCATGAGGAGAAGGTATATATGCAGCAAGTTAGATATATAAAGCCTTCTATAGATGCTTGGTTTGAAAAACTAACTAGCTAATGTGCTCTTCTCAAGCTTGGGTTTAGCAGTAGCAAGTGTGATCAATCACTATTCATTTGGGTTCCTTGTTCAGAAGTTATGCATGCATTAGCATACGTTGATGATGGCATATTATACTTACTGGCACTTCGAATTCTTCAAGAAGAATCTCTGAAGTTGTGAAAGCTCTGAGCAAAGATTGTCTAATGGGGATTTAAGTACATAAATACATTAATACTCTCCAGAAGGCAAAGATCGATGTATAGAGAGCAAAAAAGGGTGAAAACTCCTATATGGTTTCATGTTTGAAGCTCTTTAAAGAAGGATCAAATGTTTATGATAATCCAGTTTTTTTTTTTGGTCCAGAGTTAGGGCCAACCACACAGTCCATCGTGTATGCTTTCGTCCATATCCTGGTCATCTTTGCGAAGCAACCAACAGTAATAGTAGAAGTACAGTCTTGTATAGACACATAAGGTATACACGTGTTGTTCATATGGTTATAACTAATACAGCCAAGCAAGCAATACTGATACAGCTAACTTAAAACAGATATTCTGACATTTAAATCCTACATAAAATGAGTGATATTTTGTGGATGCACATATATATATATATATTTAGAAAGGGTCAAGGTGCACTCACCATCTCAAAATATTTTCAGATGTGTATCCGAGACTCTAAAATCAAGTATTAAAAATGGAGCAATCATCACCCTTTGTTGACAGAAATTCCGTTTGGCATGCATATTGTTCGTCCGCGTCGTCAATGGAGTTCACCCGCACGCATCGATCAGCTCAGGAGTCAATCTCCGCACAGTAACTGGGATTGCAGATAAAACAAGGAAGAAGTGAACAAAGGGAATAAGGGCATGCAAGGCATGTACCTATTTCCCTGTGTCTTTTGGAAAGAGTGTCTGAGAAGGTGTTACGGCGACGCGTAGGAGCTGGAACCCAGGTTCTTTTACAGTGCATTTGGCAAAGGAAGCCTCTGCTTTTACAGCAAGTCCTACACTTCATGTGTGGGCAATCCTTCCTCGTTTTTATTGCCCCAATCCTGGCAGCTTATTCCTCCTCGACCACTCATGGTGGTCGTCATCCCTGAGGATCTCGACAATGACAACGGATCATCATAACTCCTGCTGAACCCGCCGTACACATCTTGTTCTGACCGACATGAAGTGCTCCTGTTGCTGGTTCCGTAGCTCCAATCCTCTGCCCGACGACGCATCCTCACTCTTGGACCATTCTTGTCTTTGGATTCCTCTTCATGTTTATCTTCATCCAGGTTTTCGGCCTTTTTGGCCTCGTCCTTCACCTCTGGTTTTTTCTCCTACATCTTTTGTTCCTCTGCGTTCTTCTTCTCCTGCACACAGAAAACAATAGAAAGCAAAAACCAAATCACAACCCCACAGAACAGATACACAGTCTAGAACGAATCGAGAGAGAAGAATAAAACCAGAAAGAAATGAAGGAGCTAAAAATATTTTCGAATAAACCTTAACCAGTTTTACTCTAAAATTATGCATTTTTTACTTTTTTTAAAAATCATAAAAGATTCATGTGACACATCCTATTATCCCCCCATTTTCTGATTATAGATCACTTATGAATCATTCTTGATCTTTGGATATCGCAAATTTGTCCAAAATTGTGAACTAGAATTTTTTAAAAATGGAAAAGACGATGGTACTATTCACAGTACCATTTTCCAGTTTTCTGACCAAATTTTGAAAAATCATAATTAATTCTAGAAAAATTGAAACTGAGTAATTCTAATTTTTAAATTTTTCTTATTAAGTGAACTATAGGGAAAAAAATACTCATAAGTTCCAATTCTTGCCCATTTGATATAGTTTATTCAAAAACTGTGGCAATGTCCAACTGGTCTCTATCAGTTTTTCCAGTTTTTCCTTTAACTTTGAAAATTCATACCTCTTAATGTACACATCCAAAATTTGCAAATTTTATATCATTTTAAAGCTCAGGATGTTTAGTTTCTGACTGGAAAATTTCAGCTCATTTGAAGCTTGTTTTCTATTTTTAATTGTCACTTGAAACAGATTCATTTTTTAGGGCCTTTGGAACCCCTTTAGCCTTGAAAACCAATTTTCTTAAAAATTCACTAAAACCTCTTTTTGGTTCCTTAACACTTCTTAAACATGCATGACTATTCCCTTACCATTCTTGGTTACTTTTAGCTCATTATCATGCATACTTCATCACCCATTCACATGATACTTTTGTAGAGGTTTAGGTTACAAACATGACAACAACTTCAAGAAAGTATGCACCTTAACCATTTACACCAAAGCATGCAAGCAAAACATGATCTTCAAGCATCATTAACCTTTTCCTTACCCTTACTTGAGCTTTCATCTACATGGTTAGTGGATGAGGAATGAGATTTGGGAATCCCAATAGCAAAACCACATAATCAAAACATTGTGAATGTGCATACATAACTTTATGGCATGTGTATGAACATCTAAACATGTGACACATAAACTTTACTTGAATATGCATATCGCCATAGCACAAAAGTCACATTTCATACACAAATCATGCACTTTGCTCATCATAAAAGTTCATGTAACATTCATAAATTATTTTCTTAAACATTAAAGGAGATTAGTAGTTTTGCTACCTCAAGATCCTAGCTTTTCTTTAATCCAACTTTCAAAGTGTTCTTGGTTCTTTTTCAAGATGCTCTTGGGAACTCTTAAACACCTAAAAATCATGGCATAACATCCACATAAACATGCCATCATCAAAATGCAATAGAACTTGCAAAACACATAAAACCCCCTTTTTGGTTTTCTAAATGTCCTACAAGTTCAAGACTTTATTTTTATGGCCCTTTAAGCTTCTAAAATCCATCTCTTAGCTTTACCCTACACAAAACATCATTTTGAAGCCAATGGAAACATAAAAATTCTCAAAACACATCCTTTCTATTTTTTTAGCTTGGACTAAAATAGCAAAAATAAGGAAAGGAAGGGTTTTTCAACTTTGCTCATGAAACCATGTGTTTCCTTGCTTCCAAAACCTCTTTTCTCAACTTTGATATACTCAAAAACACCTTCCCTTAGACCAAAAGAAATTTGGGCAGCACCTCCCTATAAACATAAACTTTCCATAAATCTTTACAACAACTTAAAACAACAACAACAACAACAACCAACAACTTGTCTTTTACCCCTCAAGGAAGAGTTTGCAACCATTTACTACTTTTAAGACCTTCTCTTTTCCATCTTCAACTCTTGAAATCCTAGCTTTTATCCTCAAAAAGGGAGGCTCATTCAAAGAATAACTCAAGAGAAGGTAGTAGTAGTGGCAAACTCAAGAAAAGAGGGAGATTTAGTTGCAAGAACACTTTACCTTGTGTTATGGAAGCTTGGATATTCTTTTCTTGCTTGGGGAGGGAGTGTTTTCTAGAGAGAAGGGAGAGCAATTTTCTGCCCAAAGAGAGAGAGAGAGAAAGTGGCGTGCAAATGAGAGGGGAGAGAGAGGGTTTTATTAATTTAATGTGGTCCCTTGTAATTTGTGTGTAGCATATTTAAACTTGGGGACAAGTAGCAAATACTTGATCCATATTGAGCCACATCACCTTGTCTCATCCTAGGTAAAAAAGCAACTTTTCAGACCCCTAGGCTTCAGTTTTTTTTGGTTGGACCTTTGCCCAATCCAGTTAAATGATCCGGTGGCACGCATTTCCGTAAAGTACCCTTTACACGGGTAACTTCTTTTTTACTTTTCCAGAGACTTTATCTTTCGTGTGGCGCCATTCCCTAGACCTCCTTGCCTAGGTGGTATCATGTCCTAGTCCATAGCATCTCCGGGTTTCCCTCATAACTCGTCAGATTCCTCAATTTGTATGCAACACCGTAAAACGGGCTTCTGGCGGCCAATTTGACTTAAGGACATAGAAAGATTCTGCATTTTTTCCTGATTCTCAAGCTCTTTTCCATTCCTCAAAATTCTTCCTGGATTTTCCGTAATTAATTTTATAAGAAAATACTTTTTTGAGATTTTCGGGCACTGTTGTTCTCCGTTCAGCGAAGCTGCCCGCACTGGGTTCTAGGTAATAATTTTATTAATTACTTTATAACCCAACTAAACTTTTCTTAGTTCAGGTCTTTGGCATTTGAGGACTTCTACTATCTCAAGTAATTATTTCTCAGTCGTCCTTAACTCCGAAATCCTTTATTTATCACTTATTTACGAAAATGCCACTACCTTTTCTACTTTTGCTATAATTTCCAAAATGCCATCACTTTTTCTAATCTTTCTTAATTCCAACCTTACCCTTAGTTGACTTTTGACATTTTTGGTCAACTTTGACTTTTTGGTCAGCTTTGACTTTTGGGTTGATTTTTGACAAAATTACCAAAATGTCCTTATTATTTGATGACACTTTGAGCCCCAGATCTTTTAGTCGAAATGACCATTTTGCCCTTATTATGTAGGCCAAATGACCATTTTACCCTTAGTCATTTCCACTTAGACTTCCTAAGACTAGGGACTTAGTCAATTATGATCTTTCTTCCTTTAGGCATTTTCCTCTATATTTTTCCTTATTTATGGTTCCTAGATTATCACATAAGTAACTGGTCTAGCCTTTAATTCAAGTTACAAAAATGTTGCTATTACAATTCAAAAGTGTATCATTTCATATATATGTAAAATATTAAAATATCACTCATTTTATCTTAAATACAATGATCAATAGGAAAAATACAAAAAATATTTGAGCAATTGAAAAAGAAATTAAAGGGGCATTTTCTCATTTGTTTGACACTGCCTCAAATCGCGTATGATAGAGCATCAAAATAAGGAAATCTAAGTGCTTCATATACCACCACTAATCAAAATTTTTTATGGGCCAACTAAACCAGCTTCTAATTCTCTGTTTGCAGACTTATTAGATACATAAATGTAGTTAAGCAGTTATAAAATGTACCTCAAATTAAGGGAGAATGATAATAGTGTTGTTAAGTAGTCAAAATGTAACTAACTTGAGTAATTTATGTAACTAATACTGCTGTAAGTTGTAACCAACCAGACTTGGTTAGCACGTGGCCATATCCTTATGCATATCTACTATTATGAAATACACGTCATATAAATGGTGCGCACACAGGCCATTTTTAGTGTATTTGATATATATTTTTGAAATATTCAAAGAGTTATCAATATAATTTTAAAGGATTTTCAGTTTAAAATATTAAATCTATTAATGGTGCACTACCTTATGGATTCATTAAATTATAATAGATAATGGGTGCGTTTGGTTCAGCGTTGTACCGGCAAAAAGGAGCTTTTGAACCCAAAAAGTGCGGCGGCCAGAAGGAGTGATGTTTGGATACTTCTGGCCAGAAGGACTTTTAGGCCAAAAGGAGCTTCTGGCCAGAAGCTAACCTGGGTCACGGTGAGGCAAGCGTCGAGCGTCGACAGCGGACTGTTCATCTTCTCCAATTCCGTTGAGGCAAGCGTTGAGCGTCGACAAGCATTGAGGCAAGTTTTGACGATATTCCGCCTTCGCCTCCGGTATCTAAGAGGCTTCGTTGCTCATCTTCTCCAATTCGCTTCTCTGCTCCCATCCTCATTGATCAGCTCGGGTGATTGAAAAACCTTCCCATCTTCTTGTCCGTCTTCTGAATGACCAAGACCTTCTTGTTTGGACAGGACACACCCAGAATTTGAAGCTTGGGTGATCAGGTAATTTAATGGCGGCTAGAGAAGAACCATTGTAATTCAGATTTCAAGAAACAACTTCCAAGGAAAAGAAATTTAAGATAAAGATAATAAGAATGAATGGCCCCTATTGTAATGTGATCTGCCCCTGTTTAGGGCCAAGGAAAATCGTACCAAAAGCACACAAAAAATCCCAGAAAGAGGAAAGTCCTTCTCAAATCAAAATCTATGAGGAAGAAGAAGATCTAAAATGAACTTACAGTTCTAGAAAAACCAGAAAGCAAATGAGGGAGAATCAAAATCTGGGGAAAATAATGAAAAGAAGAAGAAATGTCTGTGTAGGGAAGATGAGAAGTATTTAAGCTGAGAAAATGAGAGAAAGAAGAAAAGAGGAAGGAAGGATCAGATTGAGAGGTTAAGGGGTATGAAAATGTGAAGAAGAAGTAAAAATTCTTTATTGGCAAAAAAAAAAAAGAGGAAGAAATAAAATTCTGCAAATATTGTTGGAGGACGGAGAGGATGGCGACCATATGCTCCTTTTTATAATTTTCCTTTTTCCTTTTTTTCCTTTTTCATGATTTTTAATTTATATATATTTTCATTTATTCATTTTTAATAATTTTTATCATTATATTTTTCCTTAAAATTATTACGAATAGCTAAAATAAAATATATATGAATGTGTGGCATTTAATGAGATTTATGTCATTTTACGTAATTTGGTAATAAAAGTCACTTCTCAACATTTATCCAAACACTTTCTCCTTTTTCAAAAAAGTCATTTTCCCACCGTTAATCCAAACATAAATTACGTTACACTTTCAACTTTTGCTTAGAATTCCTTTTCCAAAATAACTTCTACAGAAAAGTCACTTTTTCCACCGCTTATCCAAACGAACACAATAATTTAAAGTTTTTCAAAATTCTTATTTTTGTTTTTTTATTTTTTTATTTTTTTAAGGAAGTGACGGAAAGAAAGAATCTTGGTAAATCATGAGATAAAGAAATATTAAAAAAAGGAAAGAAAAGACGGAGCAGTGACGGTTTTGATGGGAACCACACATGCAATGCACAGGGGAGAGAGAGATCACCAGAAAAAGAAAAGAAAGAGGAAAAAGTCAGAGAGCCTATTTGGCTAAGTGTTTGAAGGGCCCAAACTCATGTTTAACAATAATTTTTTACAAAATGAAATAATCTTTTTTACATATTTACTTTGAATTGCGTAAACGTAATTCTCTACCGCTTTCCCAAACGGGTACAGAGTGCCACTTAGGAGGAGTATCATCGTGAATGAATTTCATCTCAACCATAGGCGGACCTATGTATACTTCAGTGGGTTCAACCGCACCCCTAACTCTTAAAAAATTAGATATATTTTAGTGCTATGGGATTTATTTTCTACTTACTCATTTGCTAATTTTAAACCTACTAAATTTTACCAAATTCTTCTCAAAAGATATTAAGAATAGATCTCACTTATCTTATCAAAAAATAGTTTACACCCTGTCCTTAGTCCGCCACTGATCGCAGCATATTCTGTTGTTTAGTTATTTCTTCCTTTTCTTTATGCTTTTCTTGGATCTGAATATTATTGTTATGTATTTAATTAAAGACATATGTGGTTAATTTTCTTTAGATATAGTGCAGCTATGAACTAATTCAAGGATTTGAGCATGTTTGAACCATTTATTTATGTTTAATTTTAATTTTATTTATTTAGTTTAAATCTTATTCTCTTCTTAGTGCCTGATCAACATTGAGTATAAATGTGTCAACATAAATCTTATTTATGTTTAATTTTAATTTTATTTATTTAGTTTAAATCTTATTATTTGCTTAGTGCTTGATCAATATTGTGTATAAATGTATCGACATTGAGTTTAAATTTTATTGTCTGCTTAGTGCCTGTTCAAAATTTAATATAAATGTTGTTTATTTTAGTCCATTTAAATTTATATTTTCAATATTATTATTTTGATTTGCTCAACTTAAATAAAATTCATATTTTTAATGCCTATTTACCTATCAAATTGAGTCTCTGTGGGATTAACATTGATTTATCACATATTATTTTTGTGATTCGTACACTTGCAGTGTATAATTAAATTTTGGTAGCTCCAAGCTTTTGGTGTCGTTGCCGGGGACTTAAGTCAATTGATGATTAGAATTAGAAATCCTTTAGTAGTTTTAGTTTGAGCATTTTTTAGTTATTTTATTTAATTATATTTTTTAGTCCTTTTTTATTTATTTGTTTGATACTCTTGGAAATTGTTTGTTTTCCAAATACCTCGTTAATTGATACTCCGTAAATCCAAAGCTACGTAGACACAACTTAGGATAATGAACTTTGGAGAAATATTAGAGGTGACATCACTTACCAATCAAGGGGAGCAAGGTGCAATAGAGATTAACACAAAGATGACTCAAGATGAAAAAGATCAGTTGGGAGTCAATGACTTTTAAGGTAGGCAATATCAACAATATCCTCTTAGAGTACCTGCAATTGAAGTTTTGAGATCAAGTAAACAATACTTAAGATGCTTGAACTGAAATGGTCAGATCACAGTGACTAATGTTGAAGATCCAAACAGACATCGGGTGTAGTTTCTTAATGTTTGTGACTCTTGCAAGCAGGAGAGAGCACCTAATGATGTTATTCATCTTCGACTTTTCCCTTATTCTCTATAAGGCAAATCCAAAGAGTGACTTGATAACTTAAAAGAAGAAAGTATATTTTCTTGAGACCAATTAGAAGAGAAGTTTATATCCAGATTCTTCCCGCATAATAAAACGGTAGATGTTAGAGTTGGTCTTACTAATTTCCACCAACAATTTGGTGAACATTTGTATGAAGCTTGGGAAAGGTTTAAATTACTTGTAAGGCAAAACCTAGGTCATAATATACAGAAGTGAGTCTTACTTCAAATCTTCAATACTCATTTAACTATATTCAATAGATGACCATTATCACAACAAATAGTTCCTTGCAGAATTAGTTCAACAAAATACATTATTATTACACATAACAAAGATTTTCCTGTATATTCATAAACCACTTGTAAAGCAACTACCTAGCTGAGGGGATGGTCATTGAATCAAACTGTCCACTATGATTATCGCCCAGAAAGCTTGGCGTGCTGTTTGATTTGGCATGATCCATGACCAAATATAAACATTCATTTAGTTCTTGTGACACAAAAACTATGTCTGGCCTTTGTTTGGACTCTGGTAATGTGCATGACATTGCTAGCTCAACAGCTCTCCAAGCAGAAGTAACATGAAATTCACCGGCCAACCTTGGATCAACAATGCCATGAATGTCCCCACATTCAATTTTAGGACGAACCCAATCAGTAATGTAACAAATAGTTCCAACCTCTCTTCTTATTGGAGGACGGCCTGTGATTAGTTGCAGAAGAATCATTCCAAAGCTGTATATGTCACTTTGCTTATTTATGATTCCCGACTTCTGAAATCTGTGATATAATGAATACAGAACAGTCAGTCATTGTATAGCAGCAATTCTTTTCTATTTTTAGTGATAATATACTTATGTTTGTTAAAACTTTTTTCCCAGCAATTTGGAACTCTATAGTCAAGATTCAAACCCACAATATATATAATGACATATAGTCCTGTAGAGATCAATCAGTATGAATATATTTCTTCATTGATGAAATGAAATCACCTACTGAGGATCAATATAACCAGGTGTACCAGCTGGCTGAGTTGATAGATGAGAATCTATTTCATTTGTGAATGCTCTGGACAATCCAAAGTCAGCGATTTTGGCTACCATGGATTTATTTAATAAAATATTGGATGGCTTCAAGTCTCTATGGATTATAGGAGCCTTGCAACCATTATGAAGATATTCTAGTCCTGCAGAAATCATTAGTAGGATTATGCAAGGTAATTAAGATAAAATGTAATGTGATTGTTACGGAGAGAGGAAAAAGGTTCACAGTTTCTCTAACCTTTTGCGCATCAACGGCAACTTGAATTCTCTCACTCCACTTCAGAACATTTTGGTTTTTCTCTGCAAGCATATATCAATGTGTTGATCAATATGAAATGAATGGGCTTATTATTATTATGGACTTGGACATGATAAAGAGGTTAATGGGCCATAAGAGGAGATTATTAGGCATGCATGAAACTATTGTGCTTAGGGATATGTATAGGATCACATGATAGAAGCATGTAGATGAAGCAATAAGTGTTTGGAGGCAGTGAAGGTTGTCATGAAACTTTCCCTCTGAAGATCCTTTTTTCCTCGCTGGCGTCTCTTCTTCTGCCTCTGGCCATAGTCACCTTGATTGTGGATTCTTCCTCTTTCTTTCTCTTGCTTGCCCTTTTATCTTATTAAGAGATTGTGAAGTATGTTTGTATTGTGAACTTTCATTAAGCATAGCTCATATATAGTTCAGTAATACTGCGTTGAGTTATTTTTCTGGAGTTCATTTTTAGATCGTAAGACAAGATAAGTTCGTGATGATGGAGTTATTTAATAAACTGAAATATATAGAGCTGTTGATGGAGTTGTGCAGTAGAACTGTAATGTCAAAGGTTGGATAAATGATAATATAATTTTAAGAGAATGACAATCAAAAGTAGAAATTTGGGTAAATGGACCTTGATCTCTAGTCGTTTTAAACCAAATTTAATACTTAGAATTATGTAGCTAGTGGCACAATCCTAAGGTCGATCTCAAAGGAGCTTTAGTGTCTCTAAGTGGCTAGTTAGTGAATTAAGTCACAGCAAACAATTGGAGAATGGTTCTGTTACTCTACATGAATTAAAACCATAAGCTAAACTACTGTTTATTTTTCTTTCCTTACTATTTAAAATGAATTGCAAAACCTGAGATGTACAAATGAATTAGTGACCAATTTGCTTCCCAAGAACTGTAGCCCCTGCCCTCATTG
>JANTPZ010101275.1:0-14012 GCA_025593235.1 Vachellia pachyceras
ACAATATTAATACTTATATATTATTAAACTATAAAAAGTTGCAATGAGATAATATTTTTTGATCCAAACTAAAATAATATTACATGGTAGAAAATTTTTAATTGTATTTAAAAAAAATTTGTTGGATCAAAAAGCTAATTGCCTTAACCCCTTTTGTTAAGCACATGATTTCTTCCACAGCTGGAGGACCACGCTACAAATAAAGGCCTGGAGCCGGTTAATTCTACGACAGAACTTCAAAAAAGTACTGGTCCTTTTTTAATAAAAAAATAAATGGAGGCCCAAAAGTATTGGTAAAAAAGAATGAGTCTAAAAACGCCGAAAAGGCAAGAATCAACTAAGTGTCAGAAAAGGCCCAATAAAAAGCCCAAATTCAGAAACTCTACGGAAGCCTGGACCTAATGCTCTAAATACAGGACAACCTAGTTGTTGTTGTTTATAAAGATCCTTGTCTCATTTTGATTTCTATATCTGAAACAAAAAAAAATGATTTCTATCTATTTAGTCAAAAGACCAACTTTAAGTTTAAAATTAAGTGTTTCGTAAATTGAGATGCTAGTGCTATATCGTAGTAGGGTGCGTTTTGAGATAATGTTTTATGTTTTATAAAAAAAAAGGAGACGATGTTTTGTGTAGAAATGTATTACTTCGCTTCCATATCTGCAAAGGTTACATTAGAGATGGTGCATATAAGTTACATTTTTTTTAAATATAGTGGCAAGCTAAGCTTGGAATTGTAAAGTATCAAATAGATTGGGGATTATGCCCCCTAGAAAAGATTGGTCAAGTAGGAAGTCATTCTTACAACTTAGTAGAACATCGGGTAGAAGATAAGTCGACGAGTTCCCTTCGTGGGCTTCCCGTGCTATAATATCATCACATCTGAAAATTTCTCTATTGACGTGACATAGCTCTACATTTTAACTGTTGTATAGTAAACGGGCCAGCCCTAACCCATTAGTCCAAGAGACAAACTTTAAAAATTAAGCCATTTTGTGACAACCCGTTTAGATTCGAGTCCGTGAAGGATCGATCCAAATTGCTAACTCTAATGCCCCGTTTGGTACACAGAATTGATTTTGATGGAAATGGATATGGAAATGGAGATGGATATGGAGTTTAAAAGTGCGTTTGGTATGTCATGAAAATGGAACCTACTTTTTATATAAAATTACTGAAATGCCCCTTTTATATTTAAAAAAATAAAAGTGCTGATAAATGCCCCTCCATCCCCAAACTACTCCACACCACCACAAAGTCTAGCCCACATGAAGCCCCTCCGTCATCGCTGAGCCTGCTCCCTTTGGATCCACCTTCTTCCACAAACCTGCCGGGAGAGCATCTGACGGCAGACTCATTATCGACTTTCTCGGTAACTCCCTTTCCTCAGTTATTCATTTGTGGCTGCTGAGATGATTTGAATCAATTCGGCGTTATAATTGCTTCTTCTCCTCTCCTGCTTTGCTCTACTTCTTCATGCTCTCCTGCTGCTTCTTCTTCTTCTGTGTTATAATCTGCTGTGACGATTTGAATCAATCTGGTCGAGGACATGTTTTGGATGATTTTTTTTTTATGATTTCAATTTAAGAACGCAAAATTTGTATCAGCTTTTTGGGGCTGTCAGTTGCAGTGTCAACAGGTAAGTGCTCGCCGTCAGCATCATCGATGCTTTTTTTTTCAGCGCCTACGGGAGGTTGTCGCTATTGGATGGAGGGAAAGGGCAAAAATGGATTTGGGAAGGTGGAATTGTAAAACTGAACATTTTGTATGGAACCTATTTTCACTGTTTGAGATGGATATGGAATTGGAATTTTGGTGAATTCCATGCTACCAAACATGCCATTATCATGGAATTGGATTCCAATTCCATTTCCATGTCTACAGTTCCATCCTACCAAACAAGACATAAGTGTATGTGTGTCTCCCTCCCCTCCCCTGCAACAAAGGGCTAGGTAGGGATGATTTCTTCTTTTAAAGAATAAAATAAAAGAGCCAAGTCATATTATATTTTTTGACCAGCTCTAAGTAATTATAAATAGTATGTTAAATCATGTGTTTACATGGAAAGGGACACTTTTGCACTTTATAATTTAAAAGAAAGCTTCCTCCATGTATTTATTTTGTACATTACTAAAAATAAAATAATCTAAACACGTCCCAAAAATCGGTGGAAAAGTTACTAAACAGTAAGTAATAAGTAACGGTGCTTGTAAATTTTACAAATGATGTAAATGGTCAAGATGAAGTATTTTTGGGAGCATTCAATGTCCCGTTTGGAAAACTGTTAGAAAATAACTTTTTATCAAAATGCATTTTGGAAAATGAATTTTGTTCAAAATCCATTTTAAAAAATGAAAACTTGTTGGATAAACGTTGTAAAAGTGACTTTTTTGTGGAAAGTGAAAAGAAAAAAGAATCTCATTAAGTAATACGTATATAAATATATTTTTTATTTTATATTGTTATAAAATTATGGAAAAATAAAGTGATAAGAAGTAAGTATAATATATTCAATTGTGATTTAACATATGTAGATCACGAATATGAATTTTTACGTTTAGATCGTGACGTGGAGTATTGGAACTGGGACTTTTAATGTTGGAGTCGCAACCTGAAATGCAATTCAAATAGAAAGAACATTTTTTTTACCCAAAATATATTCTGTAACTTCTGTCGTTCCCATTCTCATTTGTAAATGAATGCCTCCAAAATTTATTCCAATGAACCAAACGCAAGCAGTACCTGTCATTTCATTTATGCATCTGCGGAAGACCATGATGCATTTATGAACTGAATCTCTCTTGCATCACATGTACTGACTTGGGACTAGAGTCTTGAACAGTGAGCCGGTAAATACTCAGAATTTAATCTTTTTCCCCTTTGCCAACAAACAAGAAATTAAATACACAACCACATTAGTAATACATAACATCTGTTTGGTACCATGGGCTTATTTTTATAAGTACGTTTAACAGTGTTTTTCCGTAAAACGAGACAATCTCCTCCACATATTTACCTCGGCTTATGTAAATAAGCACTTATAAGTGACTTATGACAATTTGCCAAACGAGCCCATATAGTTTTTCATCTATTATATATCTAAATAATTTAGAAGCATAGACATACACACTCTCTCTGTATATATTACAATAAGGTCAGAGATATTCACGTCTAGGAAGAAGATAGATATCTCAGCCAAGAGAATGAATTATTGAATCAAGCAATGAAGGACAAAAGCAACAGAACGCAGCAGAAGATTAACATGAACGGACCAATCTCTTGCATCATCAAATTCCACAAAAGCAGCTTCCCTCTTCTCCATCAGTCTCATGTTTCAGACACAGCAGCATCAGCAAGCATGAGAAGAGGAGAAGATGAAGAACAAGGAGAAAATAATAAAAGCAAACCTGAATTAAAAACAAGCAATTTATTTACACATTGTCTGACCAAATAACAAAAGTACAGTAACAAACAAACAAGCAAGGGACAGCCATGAAAGCTACCATTACCTGTCTTTTTTTACCCCAAACCATGTGCCTGCATTATATCATTCCTGCCCCTCCCTCTCCCTCTGTCCTGCAATTTTTTTTTTTTCGAGTAATAGATCCTGCAAATTTCTAACCCTTTTTCTTTACCTCTCAAAAATTTTACCCCTACCTAATTTTCCTAACCACATCATAGTCAAACCCACCCAGAAAAGTACAAGCAAACAAGGAGAACAGTTAATTTGCAGATTCAGGCTTTTTTTTGGGTGACTCGTGAAGACTTGACTGATAGGGAAGAGGAATCAAATTGTTCTTATTTAGATATATACTTATATCTGGATATGTTTAGACTGAGGAGAATAACAGTTAAAAGGATAAAAAGTGAATCATTCTCCTCAATTTAAACATACCCTTATGGAACTTTCTGTGGATCACTTCTTCTTGGACTTATCTCTGTTGCTGGAGAAGATTGAACCCAGGCCAAATAAATTTGCAGAAGGAACATTGATAACAGGGTTGACTCTAACACCATTATGAACATAAGGTCCATGGATTTTCTTTAATGGAGGCTTTTGATAAGGCCTTGTGGGAATATGCTTGCGAGGATTTTGCTTCATGTTGGGACCTTCCTTTGAAAGTGGCATCCTCTTCATACTAGGGGTAGGGGCAGAACCAGTTGAATTGCTTCTTGATAGAAGTGGCAGAGGACATAATCTTCTTCCATAGCCACCACTACCACAACTGCTACTTCTTTTGAATCCCCAGAAGGACTTGTTAGAATTATTATTAGAACTCTGCTTCTCATCCACCTCATCATTATTCACTACAGGTCGTTGTTGCTTGATCTCTTTGAGGCTTTCGTTCTTGTTTGTTTTGCTGGTTGATGCCTTTTCACGAACAGTCTCTGAGTGTGGTGGGACCTGGTTTTGACGAACTGGTGACGACTGGTCTTTCTTCTTCTTCTTCTTGATCTCAGTGGGAAGCATTTTGCCATCAGAGAAGAGCTCATCTGCTGAAGATGACTCTTTCTCCAAGCTCTCACGAACAGAGACGTCAAAATCAAAGCTGGAGTTCAAACCGGAGGAGTTTGATCTAAAAGGGGTTTGCTCAACTGGGATAACGTCTGATTGAGAGAAATCATGCGAGAAAGAGATTCTCGGACTCATTGCAGAAACCCCACGGTTCTCAGAGCAAAGTTCGACTGCCATTTCGATCAATCTTTGGGGAAAACTAGGAACACACACAGACCCACACCCAGATTTGAAGAGAAAAAACAGTACAGAAGAAAAAAGCGGAGGATGGATTGATTGAAACAAGGTAACAAATGGTAGGATAGAATAAAAGGCAAGTCAGAGAGAAGTCAGGAAATAGGAATAACAAATATGTGCATCTGAGTCTGACACTTGAAAATCAATCAAGAACAAGTCTGCATCTTTAAGTGGTCCAACGAGGAAGAGGACGCAGAAAGGTGTGAGAATGAAAATGGCGTATGGGGTTGCAGGAAAATGAAGGAAGATGATGGAGACCTTGGGAATTAGACTTAACCACCATTGAGTGATGCGTTTGTTGTTGATTTAAGCTGCCTTCTTGGAGAAGTACAGTGAGAGATTAGGAAAGGATCAAATTCATTAATAACCGTTAATAACTAAAGCATAAAAAAAAGTTAAAAATTAATCTGTTGACCCTATAATTTTAATATAATTGTAACTCAATCCTAATATTTATTTCCTATCATTTCAACCCATTTACAACTCATACAATGAACTTTACTCGATACACATAAATCCTTCTTCACTTTAATATGATAAGTTCAAGCTCAACAACTAAATTATAGTAAGTGAATAAAAACAGTAGGACCAAATGATTACTTCTTTTAAAAACAGTAGGACCAAATTTAATTTTTCAATATGATTTACGATTTATAAGGTAAGTATCATACGTTTTATTTTGATGCACCAGAACATCAAAATAATGCAAACCCAAACAATGCCTATTAAAATCTAGCGTATTGAGTGCATAAGGTAAACTTTTTTCAACTAAGTTGTTATATACACATAAATAAAATTAAGATTTAAACCATTCGTCATTAGTAATTAAAGAGTTTGTATTACTCACGTCACACGCCATTTCAAGTTGACAAAAACTAATCTAAAATCCAACATTTTTAAAAAGTTATTTTAAGAATTGGGAAATCTATATACTAAGGATGAATTTAAATTAGACTTGAGAAAACAACATAAATTGGTTATTCTTGGATTATGAACTATGCGGCTTCATTTAAATTATATATTGGCTAACTGAATAATATAATGGGCATGTTTGACAAAGCTTTTACACTCCTTAAAAGCACGTTCAACAGTATTTTTCTGCAAATCGATGTAATCTCCTTCACATATTTACCCCGACTTACATAAAAGCATTTCTCTACCACTTTCCCAAACGGACACAATATCATTTTCTATATTTCACCTTTTTATGAGGAATTTGATCATTAAAGTGTTCAAGGTAGTGTACTAAATTAGTCTATAAATTAAATATAGGAGGCTCATTTGTTGCCTCAGCAATTCATATATGAGCTTTGGAAAGTTATGTGAAGATAAGTGTTGTGTTTGGCAAAATCATTTATTTAAGGTATACTTACTAACATAACTCTTCAGCCTCATATATTTATCAATAACATTTTTGAAAAGTATCCTTTGTTAATGGCCTCAAATATTATCTTTTTTTTTTCACTCCCACTCTTTAAATGTCAAATCCTAAAAAACTGTAACCAACACCTTTCTAATAGATTAACCAAAGAGTGATAAAAAATTTGCTTTAATCGAATGAAAAAGTAAAAAAATGGCTTTGATTTGTTACGTAAATCCATTTCTGCAAATAAAAAAGATGAAAGATAATCTGATCTCAATAAAAAAAAGTACTAACAAGAAGAATATGCATCTGGAAATGCTGGTAAAAAAGGATTGAAAGAAAGTGGGAAACAAAAAGCACTGAAGGAAAAGTACGTGTCTTCTACAATTTTATTTTATTTATATGATCTGATATTGATATGGTTATTTTTTCATTTTTTTATTCTATCCTATTTTTAATCCCAAACATGATGCATGTATCTAATTACAGGGTTTTAGATCAAGTTGAACGCCATAAACTATTATATCAGGATTTATATGAATATAATACGTAAGTGTGTGTGTGAGAGATATGGAATTCATATTTTTTTTGTAGTGTAATCAATTCAAAACTAAAAATATTAAATGGCCTAATATTTTAATTAAGGCAGTAAGTTTACACTTCTAGGCAACTATAATAATTTTTTTTAACAATAAATATGATCAAGCTATTTCTCAGAGTGACATAATTAATTCCGAACCATGGATATTAATTATATTGAGTTACATAAAAAAAGTATTGCTAGTGCTAATAATTGTGTTAATTGTTTAAGTTTTTCAAAATGAAATGACCTTTATATACAATGAGGACAAATTAAAGATGATAATGCAGCTATATAATTGAGGTTAGTCACGTTGGCTTTTGAAATTAGAGCTAAATTAAATATGGCTTCATTCGTATAATAGACAATTGAAGGATTTGATATTTGTGATGCAAATTTCATCTTATTAAGTTATCTAATCTTTTTTTCAATCACATTTATCTATCATTCTCAATATTTCTAGAGATCAATCAAATTCTATTCTTTTTATTTCTCTCTGTTTTTTATTATATATATATATATATATATATAACCTGTTGTTATCGGAAAATTATATTGGATTTTGATTAATTTAGGTTAAATAGGACATAGTATCTAATGTAGTTTGATTTAACTATATGTAAGAGGGATTATGTAAAGGAATTAAGATTTTGTTATCTCCTCAAAAAATTTAAGATACTCATACTTTTCAAGGGAATAATTTAATGTTTAAGTAAAATTAGATAGATTGTTATGATATTTAAAGTTCATACTTTCATCCATAATCCAATGTTTATAATTGTTATTTATGTACAATGTTGAACATTTTATGAAAAGGGATGCCACTTTTCAGCAATGGAAAGACCATATCCATTAATATAAACATTGTAAGAATTTCACCAGCAAAAGATATTGAAGTACTGAACTACTTCCATTAATAATCAAGACCTTTTGATAATCAAGCATAAGAATTTTTTTAATTAGTTTAATAGGGGTGAAAAAGAACTTAGAACATAAATCTATCAAATATTTTTTTAATGACAAAATAGGAGAAAATCCCATTGTTTTACAAAAATATTTATAGACAAGACCTTTTAATGACTAAAGATTCAATGGGAAGTTACTGGATCATTTGAAAATGCGGTAGACAAGTACTTTTATGCAGGTCGATGCAAATACGTGAAGGAAATTATCTCATTTTGTAAAAAAATACTATTGAACGTACGTTTGGACTTTCCATAAGCTCAACGAAACAGGGCCACTACCTAGTTAATTATTAATTAGTGCGTGTATATGGTACTGATTAAGAAATGTGAAGACAATAATCGCAATTAGACGTGTTTACATGTGAATTCAAGTGTGGTATTATATTGGCCCAAGCTTGAGAATGGGAGACAAGCTCTTCATTTTTTCATGAAATAATTGCTAGCCGACGCCTTTTATGAATCTTTTCTGTTAAAAGATATGCGAGCAATCCATTAGACCTCGTTTGGTATATTGGAATTGATTTTGATGGATATGGAGATGGATATAGGCTTTAAAAGTACGTTTGGTATGTCATGGAAATGGAGCCCAATTTTTATATAAAAAGACTAAAATACCCCTCTCTATATTTAAAACAAAAAACCTTCACCGTCCCCTGCGACTCGAGCTTTTCACCGTCCCCGCGACTCGAGCTTTTCACCGGAGGAGGAAGATGCATCGGAGGAGGAAGATGCATTGGTGATGGTGGCTCAGTTCTCGCCGGCGAGGATTCTAGTTGTCGTCATGCCGTTGCCGCTGGGTTGCTTGGCGTCTGTTGGGTTGCTTTTCATCTTCGTCTATTGAGTTGCTCGCCGTCGCCATTGCCGCTGGGTTGCTTGGCGTCACCGCTGCTACTGTTTGCTTGTCGTCACTGGAGTGCAACCAAGAGGGATCAGCTGCTGCAACCGTTTCTCTGGATGCTCGCCGTCGCCACTGTGCTCGTCGTCGATCCCCTGGGATGCTCGCCGTCGCTAGGTTTCGCCGATGGTTGCAGTGGATGAGGAAGTTGGTCGGTTGCTGGGTTGCTCGGTGATCGACAGCCTCTGCTCTTGAACGTTGAACGTGGGGTTAATGATGGAATTATGTACATGGAATTGGAAATCTTTACTTTTCAGATGGAATTGTTTTGGTGGAATTGGGGCAGTTTGAATTCCACATGGAATTCATCTCCAATTCCAATTCCAGTGTACCAAACATGCAATGTTGATGGATTTCATTTTCAATTCCAATTCCATCCTTCAAATTCCATCAAACCAAACGAGGCCTAATAGTTTATTAATACAAAACCACAACTGGTTGACATCCAGTTAATTTAGGCACTTGGTGGTGCAACCTCAACATATATATTTTGAGAAAATTAATGTTTTGGTATTTTAATTTAACTCAATTGTAACTTAGTCCTTAAATTTTGATTCGATACAACTCAGTCATTACAGTTTTGACTTAATTGTAACTCAGTTTTTGAACTTGAACTTACTATAATTCAATCCCTATGGTTTTAATCATTTTATAGTTCATTCACTGACTTTTTATTATATATATGATATATTTTCTAAAATATATGGACTAAATTATAAAATGGTTAAATTATAAGAATTGAGTTGTAGTGAGTAAGTCAAAGTTCAGGGATTGAGTTACAATCAAATCAAAACTGCAGTGATTAAGTTACACACCAAGTCAAAAATCAGAAATTGAGTTACAATCAGATCAAAAGTTGAGAGACTAAAAGATTAATTTTCCTTGTACTATTGTATCAACTTCACAAGGTTGATATTTAGTGTTTTACTTTTACAACAATATTATGATAGTATTAAATAATCCTAAATCTATAAATGATATTATTATAATTTTATTTTAATATTTTATAACTTTTACTATTTATACTCTGCAGTTATAAACTATTTAAATTTGAATTTGAATTTTAAATTTATTTATGTAAGTTTTATTATTCAATATTAAAATAATATTGTTATAAAATATTAAATCTCAACTGTTACAAATTGATCCGACCATGGAGATAAGAAGTTGATAGATTCTCTTTCTGCTCCCATATGTTGCATTAAATCTTATTGTTTAAGAATGTGGTACATGATTTTGCTTTTATTCTATTTCCATGACCCCATGTTGGTTGCTCAAATGCTTCATTTCACTTTGAGCACATGGCTTTGTTGTAATCTATATAACTATGTGTACCAAATATCTGTTCCATGTCACATTTATTATATACTAATAATTCTTTAATTTTCTTGCTATTTTCTGTTTTTAGAATATCATTTAAGTATTTTTGTTTGTAAGTGGAGTCAAATGGATTTTTTTTAATCTAACAGTCAAACCAAAATTGATGTCCGTACATTATGTGGAGATACTTGAGTTTCATGAAAAAAATATTTTTTGTATTTGTAAAAATAAATTCGATAGATGGTAATAAATGAATAATGATGAATAATTTAATTTTATATTCGTGTTTTATTAATAAATAGGCAATGTTTTCTCTATCACTATGACGTTGATATGTCTTCAAAAGTATTCATGCACTTCCCACTTCTTAAAGTGTGGCTACTTTATTTTCCATCGCTAAATTGTCAACTTTACATCGGATATTTTCTTTTTATTGGATGTTTCACATCAAATGATATTGATATTGCTAATAAACTTTTTTTATTTAGTGATAGGTATGTATGGGAAGTTGTGCTTTTTTCATCTTCTTTGACAACGCTTTTCAATAATGTATTTAATCATGAATGTTAATATAGAATATAAAAGGGAGAATTATCTTTCAAGTAAGGGAATGTGTTACAAAATGGTCTTAAGATGTTAATGATAAGTCGAGAAGCATAATTTATAAATGAAGCAGCTACCATTTACAACCTCTTGAGACTATTTTGTAACACATTCCCTTACTTGAGACCTTCGAGTAATTCAATATATGGTATAATTCATTTCATTTAGCTCCATGCAATTATTTTTATTTTTAGTAATTTTTTCATATGTTTTATTGGACTTCATATAATTTTATTCTTTACACATTTAATTAGAGCTGGTAAACAATAACATCTAATATACCTAAAACCTTTTAGTTATGTTTTTCTTGTGCATTGTATGGGAAAATATCCCTAATTTTACTTAATTAATATGAATTTAGAGTAATAACAACTAAATATCAATAAGCCTTTTGAGACTACCTTGGATGACCCTTTTTATAAATCTATTTAATTTCTTGGGTCATTATTTCTTTGAAAATACATGAATATGGTCTCAAACTCCCAATATAATTATAGTATTCCTCATTTCTAATTCTACCATTGGAACCAATTATTGGATAAACCCTTTTTATGAATTTTGTTGATTATTTATTCATACATTTATTTTGGGTCAAAATGAGGGACCACAAGAAATAAGCATCACATACTTGTCATCTCTTTCTCACACCTTTTGAAATTTAAAATGGTTTCATCTCCAACCATCTTATGACTCTTGCCAGCTCCATATGATTAAAAACCAGTATTTCATTTTCCTATCTAACTCACAACACTGTACACTACTTTCCATTCTTAATTTAAGAATCAGATGAATTTTTTGAGAAATTAAAAATTTAAATAAATTACTTAATTATAACATATATTTTAAAATATTTATGTGTATAATTAAATTATGTATTAATTTATAAGTCAAACAAATTGGTTTAAAGAAAAATGATAAATAATTAGTTACTTAGTTTCCTTAATCTTCCAAAAAAATTAATTGGTTTTTACATTAAGGAATAGAGATTTTCTTTTGAATAAAACATTGCATATAATTTTAGAATGCATTTAGATTGATGGATTTGAATTTAGACTTAGAATTTGATATTTAAAATTAATTTATTCAAAATCTTTTATTTGGGTGATTGAACGACGGAGCAAAGCTAAGAGGGACTAAGGGAGCTTTCTGGTCAAGCTAAGCAATTAAAAAAAATGTTAAGATTCATGAATATGATTAGCTTTTGGATTAGGCATAAAAGGTACTGGGTCCTTCAGATTTTCAAGAATCACCTAACACTTTTTGAAAACCATGTGACGTGTTGTGCCCTTTTAGTTTTTTATCTTTAACTCAGGCTGAGATTAATTCTTGTTATCATATCTTGGGTAATTTTTTTAAAGAAAATTAATACTAATTTTAATATTTGAAAATTGCTACCTCAAACATGATTTTTGACTCTCATAGAAAAAAACCAAGAATCAAATCTAGATGAACCAATAACATGCAAGGATAGCCCATCCTTAAATCTTGTCATTGTCCCTACTGATTACAGCTTTTTTTAATGGTTGCTAATTCTGTGTCTGTCACAAGGCAAAAGAAAAATCCCATTCCTCTTGTTGTCTCTCTGTATCTGAAGATAAGCTCAAGAGTGAGTGAAGAAGACCCCAATAATTTGTGGGCCCTTCATATTACACAGATCGGCAATCTCCCTTTAAACTCGATCAAAACATGTTTTGGTACCATGATCATTCTATCTTCCTATATATAGGGTATCTTATCTTGCACTCAAGAAGATTGGGGACAAAAGGGGATATGTACATGAAGGTGAGAAAGTGGTTTACAGGTAGGAGAAGGGAAGGAACAGGAGGAGATGACAGTCCCAAAGTGATTGGGGAACAGAAATAGGGACTCTGATTGGAGTAAAAGAGAGATGCCCATGTGAATCAACTTATAAACTTTATATGAAGAGCATCTATTTCTATAGCCTTCATGCCTTTTTGCTTCTAGTCACTCTCTAGTACACATTGGATGATTATATGTGCGTGTGGTTGTTGATTAAGTACAATGATATCATGAGATTTATCTAGTTGGTCCCACCTAAAAAGATAAAGGGAGAATTACCCTCAGGTCCCAAGCAAGACAATTAAATACAAAATGGTCCCAAATATTAGCCTTTAATACAAAATGGTCCCAAACATTCACAAAATTATAAAATGGTCCCAGGAATAGCTGCTCGGGTTGTAAATGAAGGCTGTTGAGGTTGTAAATGAAGGCTGCTGAGATTGTAAGTTTGTGAATGTTTGGAACCATTTTGTATTAAAGGCTAATATTTGGGACCATTTTGTATTTAATTGTCTTGCTTGGGACCTGAGGGTAATTCTCCCAAAGATAAACCTTATTGTTGCTATATATATATTTTCCAATTATTTGGTATCTTGTTCTATTGAGTTCGATTTAAATATTGTTAAGCTCAATCAAGAATAACCCCAATATAATTTCTCTACCTATATTTTAAACCCTCCACTTTATTTATTTATAAAAAAAATCAAACATATATTTTATCCAACCGATGTATGGCTGTGGCAACATTCATCCGTTTGGCAACAATATAAGTACGTTGCACAGTGGCAATATAAGTACGTTGCACTGATTTTTCACCTAAGCAGGACGACAATTCTTCCTATGCACTGACGCATTCTCCGCCCGATGACGACAGCGCGGCCAATGCACCGAGTGATGACACTGGTGATGCCGATGCTTCATCCCCTTCACCGAGCAGTGCACTTGTGCCTGCACAAGCAGATGCTTCAGGACCGTCCAATGACACGGTCGCCGACGACAGTGGCAGCGACTAGTCTACTCCTAACAGCTCAACATGCGTGAAGATAGGGTTGGTGGGGACAACCCTGGCCATCGCTTCCCTTTCAGTAGCCTTATGACTCCAATGAAAGAATGAATGAGAAAGGGAACACTCTTCGGCCTCTGGGATCCCGTGATTCAATGAGGTTGGAGTTTTGAACCCTTCTTCTTCTTCCACCTCTTCCTCATTTTCTTCTACCTTTGACTTACAATTTTCTTTTGATAATAACAATAATAAGGGACCTGCTGCTTCAGAACCTCCCCTCCTTCTTTCTTCTTTTCTTTTTGGGCCGTAGAATGAGACTGGGAACTGTTTCTTCTGGTAAACCAGCTCAGATTGAGATCTGAAATTGGATTCTTCAATCTCGTGGACGATTCTAATACCACTAAGTCAGAAATCGCCGCAGGCTAGGAACAGTTTGGGACGCTTTCATGGAGGTGATAATTTTTTTGAGAGTGGAGAGCGGATTTTATGCTGACATCTTCATCTGGGTTCTCCTTTTTTAGAAAGATGTCTGAATCTGGCATCGTTGAGAAGAAAATGTGCCCAATATTTGGGTACATGGGCTATATTTCAGAAGAAGACGGTGAAGATGATTGTTGGAGGAGAAGAGTGATGAGAGAGAGAGAGAGATGAAAAAGAAGAGAGGGTGGAGTGTTGGTTATGAAGATCCCACAAATGGGATTATAGAATATAATCATCAAATCACTTTGCC
>JANTPZ010101277.1:0-10105 GCA_025593235.1 Vachellia pachyceras
CCAGAATATCACAGAAAACCCAATATTTGATCACATTGATGGATGGATGGGCACCGAAAGGGTGAATTTGTAGCCGTGGAGTAGCAAAAAGTGACACTGACACCAAGGTTAGCTCTTTTTTTAAAAGAATAAAAACTTTTAAAGTCTTATCTAATTGGCTGTTTTATTATCATTAGCTCACAGACCAAAACTATTTTACCTATTAATTAATGAGGCTTGCTAGAGAGTTAAGTTTATCATGCTTATATTATATGTAGGATTCTAGAGCATATCTAAAGTGTTGTTCTAGTTATTTTTGATATCCATACGAATCGGACCACAATAAGAACCTCAGTCATAATTGATAACTCGTAGATTTATTTTATTTAGTGAAAGATAATTCAAAAGTCAAGAAACAATAATACACGACAAAAACACTACGGAGAAATATTGAGAAAACAACAGAAAGAGAGAGTTTTTTTTAGTTTTCCGAGAAAAGCATTTTTTTGAGTTAATCTGTTTACTAGGAAACTGTTCCCTTATGTGTAATTCAAAATTAAATAATTTGAGGAATATTACCCCTTTTTAGCGCTCAGATACCGATGTATTATATTTTCCACAGATCCCAAGCAAGAGCATTTAACATAAAATAGTCTCAAACATTTTCAGATTTAGTCTCAGGTCCATGGATTTTTTATCATACATTTCACTTGGGAAAAGCTGAAATTGCTCATCTGATTGTTTTCCTCAATCTTTACGGCCACTGTATACGGCGGAACTACCCTCCACTTCAGCAAATCAACAAGAACAAGTCAGCCTTTCACTCTTCATTCATCCCCGTATACAGTGTTCTTGTTGATTTGCTGAAGTGGAGGGTAGTTCCGCCGTATACAGTGTACCTGGTGGCTGTAAAGATTGAGGAAAACAATCAGATGAGCATTTGGAAAGAGCCGCTGCGATTTTGAAAGGCGACGGCTTCAGGCGATCAGAGCGATTGAGCAAAGCGACGGCGGCGCCTTTAGGTGACCAGAGCGGCGGCGACTGGCGAGCACAACGACGACGAATCCTTCACGCGGGCAAAAGGCTTCAAACGCACATAGGTCACATTACTTCTACCTCCTTTCATAAGGGCAATTTCGACATTTCACAAATGAAATGTATGAAAAAAAGGTTCCATGGGACCTGAGAGCAAATCTGAAGATGTTTGGGATCATTTTGTATTAAATACTCTTATTTAGAACCTGTGGGTCATTTTCCCATTTTCCTTCCATGTTTACCTTTTCTTCCTTGATACTTATGCATTATATTTTTCTCTTATGCTTAATGGATTAGACCTTATCAATCAATGGTGGACTAGCTCATTTTCTAACATTATATCACCATCAAAAGCTTGGGTAATTACCAACATGGTTGGTCTAAATGGTAAGCAGTTTGGTTGTGTTTAAATGAGATCTCGAATATCCAAACCCTAACGTATGCAAAAATTCCCGTTAGGATATTTACCCACCACACCTAGATGCGTAACACGGGTTGGATCCAGATGTGATTGGAGAAAAACTACGGTAAACTAGGTGGGCAACAAAAAAAAGCTTGGGTAACTTTTACTGTTCTTGTACACAAAGTAAGGTTTCTATGGCATACCAAACGTAATTTTAAAGCATATCCATTTTCACCTACATCTCCATCTCCATTTCAATATTCATCAAAATCAATTTCATTGTTCCAAACGGAGCAAAAATTAGCATATCTATAACATTTAAGAGAAGGTCATTTTGTACTTTAATGTGGTTAAATAATTTCTTAAAGAAGTTAAATGTGTTGATCGTGGAAAGAGATTTGACCATTTAAGTACAAGGACTTGTCAGGTCTACGTGAATATAGAAAACGCTTTTTAGATAATTGTACCAATTAGCCTTGATAATATATACTTGAATATGATCCAATTAAATATTCATATAAAAAATAACTGCTTAAAGAAATAAAAGGATTTTAATCTTAAACTAACAAATATCATTGCATGTTCATGCACCTAGCCGCTCTAGATCTTCACAAGCTGCTGGCATATCAGATCAACGGAGATTCATGAGTTACATAGTTAGGTATGAAGGCATCATAAAGGGAAAACATTATTTTATCATATATGAGTTACATAGTTAGGTATGAAGGCATCATAAAGGGAAAACATTATTTTATCATATATATATATATATATTTATAATGGCAATAATAGCTAGACCATTTTTGAGACTTTTATTAGAATTAGGGTAAGTCTCTAAAAAATGTTAAGACTACTTTCATATCTTTCACTAATGATTTAGTTCCTCACATAAACAAAACATATATGTAAGATATGAATTTCATTCAGATCACTTTTTATTTACCATATCTACTAACATTTACCATAATTAAGTTACTCATATCAACAAAATAGAAATTGTTTTTAGAAGAGCTACCCTTAACACAGTCATAGAGCCAAATCAACAACAACAAAAAAACATATTGAACTCTTAACATGTATCCATGCATCCCTCATCTCATTCTTGCCATCTAAACTAACCTCACATGATTTTTTTAACTACCTCCAATCATTGATATAAGAGCAAATTAATTTTTTGAGAGATTAAAGTTAATAATTAACTGACATATTTATTATTTTTCTTCAAACAAATTTACCTAACTTATAAATTGATATATAATTTAATTATATACAAAAGTATTTCAGAATATATGTTATGATTAAATGATATATTTAACTTTTTAAACTCTAAAAAAATTAATTGTTTCTTATATTAAGGATTGAAAATGTTAGTATACATTTTACTCCAAACATAATGATATTTGTTAGAGAAGAAGATGGATTTTTTCCAAAACATAGTAATTTTTTGTGTATAAAGAGAAAAGGCCTTGTTAGATTAATAAGAATGTAGACCTAGAATCCATATTGGCCCACTGACCCAAAAGTAAGAGAGCTAAACCCCAGCTATATGAACTGAGACCAATTGTCAATTGTACCAAAAAAAATTTAATTGTCATTAATAGGCATCAAGCTTTATCCGAGATATGAACAAGAGGAAACTATAATCTCAATCCATTCCATTTCTTCGTAGTCTTTTGTTTTTCACTAATTTTGTTCTTCTCTTCAAAAAAATGGCAAGTTGATACAAATGTGACATTCTAACTGCAGTGATGGAAGGTAGTTTCTAACTCGAAACCAAACAAACTAAACCAAATTAAAAAAAGTTATAATACAATACAGCTACTGTATATTTCCTGTTTCAATACAAAGTTTTAGGCCATATTGATATGTATAAACAGGCTGATACATTCAGGATTTTGAGAAACAAACAATCTGGCAAGAGACACCCAAAGAGGCACTGAAGATGATGAAGAAGAAGCAAAATATAGATTTTGATGGGTCAAGTATTGGCTTTTCATGAAACACTGATTAGCCTGGTTTCACTTCTATATAAGGGGAAAATCGCCATAACATTTTATTTTCTCTCATGGCATTAACATACAGTATCAATAAGCCTTCAGGAGCTTCAATTCACTGTCTGCCAGTGCCTAATGTACAAGATGAAGTTTACAGCAGAATATAGGCACTTCAGAAACTATCTTCAAAAATCAATGAATCTATTCTATGGCCTCAAATCCACACGTTCTCAAATGAAACTATCAGGTACTATCACACACACTTCTATTTATAGCAAAATCATGCACACACCAAAATCTCAAATCCAGCAGTACAGCAGTGCCTGTTCATAGAAAATATTTTTTATCATCAACATGTTAATCAGAAAAGAACAGTTCAATTACAGAAATAAAAAGTCAACAACACCAGAGAATATGTATGTGCCTTACCTCTTTGAGACGATCCAACAGCCCATCATCTTTAGGTGGAGATTTTTTTGCTTTTGAACTTATAGACATAGTCTCTTCCCTCATTGATTTCAGCTGGCTGAGTATTTCTTTCAAAAGCCTAAGTTGCTCTTCACCATCTCCTTCATGTATAATTTCTTGCCTTGAGCTCACTCTCTCGCTCTCCTCCTCAAGCCTCTCGATTCTCTTCGACAGAAGGTGAAACTCGGCTTCCCCATTGCATTCCATACTCGTTTCTTCCATTTGCTGGCCAAACATGCAAGTGATTTTATCATTACTACCACCACTTGGCCTGTGTGCTTTGGTTTCCATGTTTATGCTAAGAAACTTCATTACCTTTCCTGAATCATATCTAGAGAGTGCTTCAGCCTTTTCCTCTAGCACTTCCGGATCTGGTTTTGTTAACCTGTTATCTGAATCTGTTGTTCTCAACCTCTCTAGTATATTTCCCTCATGTTTATTGACTCCATTGTTATCCCCAGGTTGTGGAACTTCAAACACATCATGCACATTTACTGAACAAGAAGTATCCGTATTTGCTTCCCTATTTTGTCGCTTATTAACTTCATGAAGAACTTGATGTGAACTAATACTAGAGATTTTCTTACTCCTTCCTCTAAATAACGAACATGATCTGTGTCTCCTACCTCTCAAGTTTGAACCTTTGGGTCCTTCTATTTCCTTACAATCCGATATCTCCTTCACTTTCTCATTTGTAGATTCTAAAGGGTTTTTGCCGAAATCTGTGCTTTGTTGAACGGGTTTTTTCTCAGTTTTCTTCTCCTCTATTGTTGGAATCATATCTGTATGATGAATCAAATCTTCGTCGTGATGATGTGGACTAGGTGACCTTTCTCTCTTTCTAGCAGCTCTATAGTTGTTCTTATTTACAGGTAGAGGAGGCAATGAATTGAGGCTTATCACAGATTCATTCTCTGGGTTCTGATGATGCTCTTCAGTTCTTTGAAGCAACTGCTTATTATTATAATTCTCATGAAGATCAAACTCACTGAGATTGGGATCACATCCAAGGCCAACAAGCTTTCTCTTGTAAGCCTGAACATGATTCTCCAGAGAAGCAATCTCCATGTCTTTCTGAAACATAAGCTCTTCGAAGATCTCCAGAGTTGTCTCTGCATGTTCTAGCTTCTCTTCTGACATTCTCTCACACTGTCTTGCCTCCATCTTCACAGCTGCTTTCTCTCCTTGTAAACGCAGAATCATGTCAAGAGCTTCACTCGCTGCTGTTGCGGACGCTTCTCTTTCTTCATCCAACTCTGCGTATAGCTTCTGCAGAAGTTGTTGCTGAGCACGAAGCGTCTCCTTCATCGCTATAACATCACTCTCCGCCATTGTTCCACTGCTCAACCTAGCTTCTGCCCTCCTCAGAATCACAACAGCAGAAACGATCTCTTATCCTGAAACACACCACATAGCAATTCTGCATCACTATTTCAAAGAAACTTAAAAATGATCAACTTGGTACCATCAGCACCACGTTTCAGCAATCAATATTAAACAAAATCCACCTAGGATACGATCAAAGAAGCAACAAGGCAGTTATTATATTGTTTGACGATATTACGTTGTCCAAGGAATGTTTGGGAGATAAGAAAGCAGGTTTCATGAGAGAATTAGACGCAATCTGTATCAGAAACATATCATCGAACAGTGAACATACCTGCAGCCCAGAGCGCTCAAGGATGTGGCAAACGAGTGAGATTAATCTCTACGCAGATGACAATTCATAGGGAAGTAACAGAGCTTGCAGTTGAAGGAAAGCCAGAGAGAGCCTCTTCGCACTAATCGAATTGGACGAGAAAAAGCGGAAGAAAATGATGGATTTAAGAACCAGCGAAGGCTCATGCAATAGATTAAAAAAAAAAAGCAATTCAAGAACCAAATTATAACTTCCGGATTAACGTGTACTCATCAAACGAAACAAACCAGGAAAGCCCCAAGGGAGACAATTTACAGAAAAACAAACAAACGGCCACATAGTTACACCCAGCAGAAATTAATTAATTTTCAGGGAAACAGATTCCAAAAGAACAAAACTTGAATCATAATTTTTTATGTGGTTTTCCACTGAAAGAGGAAACAATCAAAACCAGACAACATGATGGTTCATGAACGTTACTGGCTTCGCATGAAGCCTGAGAAAATCGGAAAAAGTGTGCGTTGTTGTTCAAGGATTCTTTAGAATTTTGCAATTTCCCCTCCTCAACGGTGATTAATGATTTCCAAGTAGGGCCCTTGTCTTCCCTTTCCCGCAAGTGCTCCTGGCCCCATCTTTTTTTTTTTTTAAAAGGTCGTTGGTTCGTTCGTGGTATGATTTCCAACGGCTATAACAGGCTCCGATGACGACCGAGAATTTCCGACCATATTTTAGAACGCTGCTCTAAACATTTTCGAGTCAACCTCCGGCTCCACATATGCGAGAAGCCTCCCCTATGAGATAGACGCCAAAATTATACTGTACTGTGTGTCCGCTGGTTCACATAGTTCATTTCTACTAGGAATATTAATGATATTAAAAATATTATGTTAAAGTATTTATATTATGGGAGAACGACCCTCAGGTTCAAGTAAGACACTTAAATATAAAATGGTCCCAAACATTTGCATTAAATATAAAATGGTCTCAAAGATTTACAAAATTACAAAATGATCCCAAAGCTGCTGATGTTGTAAATGAAGGCGTTCATTAACAACCTCAGCAGCCTTCATTTACAACCTCACCGACCTTTATTTACAATCTCAGAAGCCTTCATTTACAACCTCAGCAGCTTTGGGACCAATTACCATAAGGTCCCAGCAATAGCTACTGAGGTTGTAAATGAAGGCTTCTGAGGTTGTAAATGGAGGCTGGTGAGGTTGTTAAAGGTTGTTTGTCATTAACATGGTCCTAAAGCTACTGAAGTTGTAAATGAAGGCTTCTAAGATTGTAAATGGAGGCTGGTGAGGTTGTAAATGAAGGTTGCTGAGATTGTTAATGACAAATAACCTTTAACAACATCAGCAACCTTTCATTTACAACCTCAGAAGTCTTCATTTACAATCTCAGCAGCCTTCATTTACAACCTCAGCAGTTTTGGGACCATTTTGTAATTTTGTAAATCTTTGGGACCATTTTATATTTAATGCAAATGTTTGGGACCATTTTGCATTTAAGTATCTTACTTGGGACTGTTTGTCATTTTCCCTTATATTTATTATTTTTCTTAAAATTAATTTTTTAATTTATAAACTGATAAATTAACTAGGGAGATTTATTGTAAAGTCTCAAAAAGTGAAGTTTTTTATGAAAAGGTCACAATAATTGTCAATGACAGCTGTTCCACTTGTCAATAGTCAATAGTACTCCTCAACTTGTTATTGACAACCTCTTGGGACCTTTTCATAAATAAATCCCTTCCTTGGGACCTTACAATAAATCTCTCAATTAACTATATAAATGAATAAATATTTTAAGTAGTATATTCAATTTCTTTAATTTTTTTCAACTAATTCTTATATTAAGAACTAGAGTGAGGTAGTAAATTTTAAGCCTACTTATTCATTAACTTTTAATTATGTATACAGTTAGTTTTTAAAAGATAAAATTGTTAAAAAAATCCTCACTACAAAATTTATTATCCAAAATTACTTAAAAATTCAAGTCTTTTAACATACGTAACTCTTCTTTAACTATATATAACATATTTTTATCTATATTTTTTTTGCTTTTTAAATAGATAAAGGTGGGTTACAATAATTGAAAAGGAGTTGCATTTGACAAAGATAGGTTAAATTTAAGTTTTTAAATAAATTTGATGTACATGTAGAGTAAATAAGAAATGATTTTTTAGCAATTTTCTCTTTTTATTAAAAGGCCAAGTGTTTACATGACGCTTGCGAATTATTTATCTGACAATTAAATACTATGGCACACCCTGTAAAGAAAAATTGTGTTCTCCCCATCAATGCTATACTTTTTAAAAGAAGGGATGAAAAGACATGAATGGATCATTAAGAGTATTAATTATGATTAAGGATAATAGATTTTAGAGTTTAAAAATAGTGCTCCATATCGATAACTATTTAATATAATGTTAATACTTTTTTTTTGCCAACAAAGAAACATTAAATTGAACAACAACCAAACTTACAAAGTCTCAGAAAACAGAAAAAACAGGAACAAACAACCAACAAAAACACAAGCAAGAAAACAAGGAAAGAACAAGCAATTAACAGTTCAACAACGCAACAAGGCAAGTCTCTAACATCAACAATCAAAAGGCCTTAGTCTACAGCGGCGCTTGAAATACCCGAATGAAAGGGTAAGAACCGTCCAACGAAGCTTTGACTAACCTCCCGGCAGCCAAATATACTTCCAACAGAATCCATATATAGAAATGGTTCCTGACCAAATTCCTTGAGGGAAGAAACTCAAGGAGGGCAATAATATTAAATATAATAAGAAGACCACAAAGATGATAAAAGATAGAATCACCCCTCCAGGCCACAGAAGATCGATGTTTCCATACACACTGGACAGGCACATGTTTAGCCGGAATACGAACAGTGTAGCTAATCACACTGGACAGGCACATGTCACGCCCTAGATGAACAGCATGTACAAAAACACTAAACATCCTCAAGATAATGATTCTACCATAACCAAAATGAAGCCTTTCCTTGAAATATGACCCATGAAAGCACCAACCAACACCTCTAAGGAGAAAACCTCAATCCCACCCAAACTAATCTCAGAAAAAGATTCATCAACCATAAATTTAGAATTATTGACTCCCAAACCCTCTCTTCTTCGCCTAAATTCATTCCTCACCATTACAACCAGTCTAGAGACAACAGTTCCAAACCGCCTTGGATTAAAAACAACTCTGATCAGACTACCATAACTCCAAGTCTCACTATGATGGCAGATTAGCCTTGGTTCATCAAGTTTCAACAGTCCAATATACTTATCAAAGCTTACAAGAGTGTACCCAGCAACAAATTTAGCCTTACAGCTCTTAAGAGTACTCAGACCCGAATCAACTTTACAATAAATTTTTTTAGTATTGGAAGAGATACTTACCACCGGATCCATAACATTCAAAGTAGGATTCCTCAGCTCTGCCTTCATACGGCGTGATCTTACAACTGCCCCTGAGTCGACATTATCGTCCTCATCTGCAATTCCCTCCGGAGCACAGGATAGGGGAACTATGGTAGAGGTAACAATGACAGTTGGCAGGGTTATTGCAGCCAGGTTGTTGGGCCCCAAAAAAGCATCGATTTGCACCACGGCCATGTTGCTGCAGTACCTCCAAATCTTTTTGCTGAGATGGCGATGGATACTGATAGAGAAGAGTAGGATCAAGGAAAAGAAACCGTGGACCTTGACCGATCCAACGGCGACAACCTTTGGGTATGTCACGACTCGTCCATGGCCGATCTTCTTGAACATTGCCTCCCATGAACCAGGAGGCACCCATCGAAGATCACAATCGAAGATTTTCGCACCAGAAAGAGAACCGCAAACCACAAAGTGAATATCCCCTCCGCCGATAATCTTGTCCCCAACAAATAACCCCTTTGACGCCTTGATCTCCAAGAGTCACACCATAGCATTACACTCCAAGACCTCACCAATAAGGGGAGGATAGCACCTCCAAGGAGAAGAGAGGAATCGAAGAACCAAAAGATTCATCTTTCCAGACTCGACGGCGCGAGAACAATACCCCATCGAAAGAGGAAAACGAAACCCTAGCAGAGGGAATATGACTCAACTAATAGTATGTTAATACTAGTGTTCACGAAACCAAAGCGGACCGGCCGGTTCGGACCGGAAACCGGGGAACCGGCCTCCAGTTCGGTCCAGTTGGCAGTTCGACCCTAGTTTGGGGTCAACCTGGTCTGACCCGGGGTGAACCGGGATCAACCTGGCCAGGTTAGTGGGTTGACCGGGTTGGTCTTTTTTCTTTTTTTTTTTTAAATTTTCCTTTAAAAATAAAATAATAATTTGTTAATTTGAAATTTAAAAAAATAAAAAACAGAATTCCTTCTCACATAAACCCACTGTCGCGTTTGCATATACTCATATTCTTTTTAATTAGTTTTTTAAAATGATGAATTATTTTAAAATTTCAAATTTGAAGGTTAAAAAAAAACAGAACCCCTTATCATATATATTTTGATATTTTGTTAGGATGAATATTTTAAAATTATAAATAGTGTCGGAGAATATATAACATACAAA
>JANTPZ010101278.1:0-13897 GCA_025593235.1 Vachellia pachyceras
CTTTTTCCGTATTTTCTATCCGTGACCTCTATCTTGACTTTGGACTACTGGTTTGGCCATTTTTATCAAATGACCATACTGCCCTTGGTCATTATACTTAATGACATTTATGTCCTTGGCTTATATTCTTAGAAATCTCAAAGCCTTAGGACTAATCTGATCAGGGTCTCTTAATTCCACTGACATCTCCTTTTTCTGTACTTTTATTTCTGGGCCTTGTCTTATCTTATAACTATCGATTTGGCCTCTCTGTCGACTTACAGAAAAGGTGGATATTACACTTGATCAATGGCTGGTTTTCAACTGGTTTTTCTAATTCCTTAACTTTCTTTCTAAGATATGATAATTCTTTAGCAAACATTAATAATTCTACATGCATCTCATCATATTTAGCACATAATTCATCATAGCTGGGTTCAGCAAATACCTCGTATGTCTCTGAATCATCTTCCTGTGAACAAGACAAAGGTTGGCTTCCTCCTCAGCTTCATTTTTTCATCAGATGAGCTTTCGCCTCAAATGCCTGATACATATGCTTTCTTCTTTTTGAAGAATTTTGATTTCTTTTTCCCATTCTCCTTCTTCTGTGTGGCAAGCTAAGGACAATCTGCTTTTACATGACCTAGCTTGTTGCACTCGTAGCAGATTATTGTACTTGATCCTTTTTTTTGTGGCCGCCTGGAATTTTGGTCTCTCCGACACATTCTTCTAAATTTATGAACCAACATCGCTAGTTCTTCATCTTCCACATCATTCTCTTCATCCTCTGTTTTAGGCTCCTTTCCTTTTTTGCTTCCCATTTATTTGATAATAAATTGAGAACTTTTCTTACTTGGGGTGTTGATTGTAAGTTTTTTCGAAGGCTACCAATTTGTTAATTAGGTGAGTATGACACATTTAAAATTTAGCAATTGTTTCCTTATCGTTATCCTGAGCAAATCATACTCAGTGGTTAGAGTGTTCACTCTACTCTCCTTAACTACTTCCATTCCTTAGTAAGTAATCTCCAGTGCATCCCACATGTGTTTGGCCAAAGGAAGAGTGTAGATTATGAAGAAGTCATCCTTATTAAGAGTAGCTTGAAACATCAAAATTGCTTTTCTGTTGAGATACACATTTCTTAAGTCCTCACTATCAAACTCAACTCTGGTTTTTTGTGCTGATCCATCTTTAAACTTCATGGGCACATAATTTTTCCTGTTTAAATACATCCCACAAGTCTATGTCAGTGGCCAATATAAAATTTTGAATTTTGATTTTCCAAAAAAAAAAATCATTGACTGTTGAAGGCTAAGGTCTAGTGATAGAAGCTCCGTCTGTTAGCACTTATTCACGAAATCCTGCCATTAAAAGCACAATTTGAAGAAATAAAACAAAGTCACCAAGAAAGCTGAGAGAAGATGAACATGAGTGATTTATCCTAGTTCAGTCCTCTTGACCTACGTCCAGTTCTTAAAGCACCTCTGAGATTTCCAAATCCACTATCGACAATAAATGAAGGCTTTACAAGCCTGTACAATGGGATATCTCTCGCCCTTTCACTTTTTACTAAAATAGAGTATTGCACTCTCTGTTTTTTGATTAAAACTCAGCCCAACAAACCCAAGGCTCCAACCTTGAGTTTCTCACTGATTTACAATGAATAAAGGCAATATATACTCTCTAGAAAGAGTGGATAAGTAAGCATTGAAATACAACAAATGTAATGAATGATTTACGGAGAGGAAGTTAGATTAAATGAATGTCAAAAGTTTTCCACAGCATATGTCTCTCTTCCATCTTGAAGGCTTTGGCTTATTTATAGTTAAGAAGTAATAAATTAGCCGTTATATAGAATTAATGCTCGTTACTCATGTGACCAAACATTCTTCTTCGCCATTAATGTTGCATTTAATGCAACTCCGACTATCGACAATGAAGACAGTAGACGAGCATTACTGCTTTCTATTGGAAGGAGTCTTCATTTAGCTTTATTCCTCTTTGCATAAGTTAACAATCATGCATTTATGAGAGCAAGTGAAATTCAAACGAGTTAATCACAAATAAGGAAAGATTTCGTAGAGCGTAGGCTTAGCTGTCAGATAAAGTAGTGCTCGAGTACTATGATCCAATGCTCGAGTGTTTGGAATGAATATTTCAAAGAAAATCTCAATGCTTTTGCTAAATGCTGGAGCAGAGAAGAAAGAATTAGAAAATATGTCTTGATGCTCTAGTACTAAGGTACAATACTTCCAATAATGTCAATACTTTTAGTTGTGCTGAAGTATTAGGAGGAGTATTTCAAGTAAGAACATCTAACACTTGAGTATTGCATCTCTATGCTTAAGCACTACTAATACTTCTGACATTGCTTTAGCATTCTGTAAAAGTATTGGAGAAATAACATGTTTAAAACTCTCAATACTTGAGTACTAGACCCTGGTGCTCGAGCATTGTGAATGTTGTTACCACTGCTAGAGCAATTTCAGCAAGCATATGAGAAAAAGGTAAGGTTAGAGACCGATGCTCAAGCTAGCAATTTCAGCAAGCAATACTTCCTATCATGCTGGCAATACTTCCTAGAGCAATTTCAGCAAGCAATTTCAGCAAGCATTACGTGCCAGTGCTCAAGCTAGCAATACTTCCTATCATGCTGGCAACATTCTTTGATAGTCTGAGTGGAAAACATCTCAATACTCACATATTACGTCCTATTGTTCAAGTGTTGGCTATACTTTCAATAGTGCTGGAGAATTTCTAGATAGCATCATCTGAAAAGCTAAGATTTGGAACCTGATGCTCGAGCATTGAGTTCCAATGCTCGAGTGTTGTTTGTGCTTGCACTTATGCTGGAGCACTTGGTGAAAGCATTGCATTTTTGAAGCATGATGCTTGAGCATTGAGCTGTAGTGCTCAAGTATTAGCACTACTTGAACTAATGCTTAAGTATTCAGTGAAAGAATTGCATGAAATCTTAAGTTCAGAAACATGATGCTCGAGCATTGAGCTACAATGCTCGAGTATTGGCACTTCTTGAACTAATGCTTGAGCATTCAGTGAAAGTATTGGTCAGAATGCTTAAGTTTTAAAACACAATACTCAAGCATTGAGTCCCAATGCTTGAGTATTGACAAAACTTTGACTACTACTCGAGCATTTTTTAAAGCATTAATTTTGAAAACACTTTAAAATTGAAGCAGCAATATGCCAAACTCAAAATTTATTAGCATTCATAATTCAAGTTTAAAACATTTTCTAACTTCATAATTCCTGCAAAACGTAAAACACTAGATTTTGTTATCATCAAAACACAGCATCAATAGATGTTATATGATTGATGAATGAGTATGCAAGTTCTTGTTTGATGATTGATGATGAGGATATGGCTTGGCAAAGTAATAATGTAAGAACGAATGTTGCATGTTCTATGTTTAGTTTCTATGGCTTTGATGATTAATGTTGCATGTTTAGTTTCTATGGCTTTGATTTATTGCACAATTAACATTATACATGTTAATGTCTTAGTTAGAGTTATTTGTTATTGGGATTCCATGAATCTAATTCTCCTATAATAATACCCTTTTAGGGCCAAGATCAAGAGCAAGAGAAAAGGAAGAGTCAAGTTGAATGGCAAGTTAAGTGAAAAACTTGTATATGTTAATTATGTGCACTTTTGGATTTTTGTAGATTGAACTCCTACACAATGATGTATGATGCATGTGCTATATAAGGGACCAAACATGCTATATTGTGATGTGAAATTAATTAGATACATAAAGGAGAAATGTGAGACCATGTAAGGCAACCCAAAAAAGGGTCCAATGCCCTTAACAAAGAGCAAAGTTAGAGTAACATAGAAAAATAGCAAATGGAGTCATAATGGTACAAACTTTTCTAGTTAAGTACTAAAATTCCAAGCTTTAAAATGAGCTAAAGTTTATTGAATTTGGATGTGTAGGTAAAAATTTATGATTTTCCAAAGTTGAAGTAAAAATTTATTATTTTTCCATCTAGAAATTTGGAAAAATGACAAAATGAGCAGTGTTTATACATGCAATGAACTGTATTAATTGGTAAGGTTTTGGACCAGTGAGCATTTTTTCCTTGTAGGGAATGTTATAAGCTTTTATTTAGAGACTTGAACCACTCGATTTCGATGTTTCTAGATTAAGTTATCAATTTTCAAAGTTGTCCAAAAATTTGGAATTACCAAGTGAACAGTAACTTGCCCTGAAGTTTTAAATTTTCACTTGGTTGCTAATTCTAAGCGTTTGATGGCCATAAAGTGATTCATAATCGGTCTCTAATATAAATTAGAACACATTAAGGAAGGTGTTACGCATATCACTTTTATGGCAATTTTACTTTTGGAAACTTTAAGATTCCATAAAGTTACTTTATACTTCCAAAAATGAGTTTAGGCAATTTTCTGACTGCTAACCTGATTTGAGGTCACCAAAAGTTCCTAAAATTCTTCCTGATACTCTTGAACTTTCTCTTTCCTCAAATGGCTTCCCAGAATCTTTAATTAATAATCAAAGAGAACCCTAATTCAGGGTTTTTCTTGGCCTTTTCCTTTCGACGGTGAAACATGTTTCTCTCTTTCTCTTGGAAACAATTTTATAAAATACTAAAATTTTCAAGCTATTTTTCATTGCTTTGAGATCATACATCTAAGGCCTTTAGGTATTTTAAATAACCCTTTTTGGATAATTATTTACTTAAATAGCCAAAAAATAAATGACTAATAAAATTCCCGCAACAGAAACATAAGTCATTTTAACCTAAACAAGCCTCACTTACTAATCAGTGAATTTTTCTCTATCAAATGGTGCCTTAAAATTTTTCTGATATTTTAGTCAAACTTTGACAAAAATGCCTGTAAACTTTTTCATAATTACCAAAATGCCCTTGATCTTTTCTCAAAATGACTTTTTGTCCCTATCTTTTCAAAATAACCATTACATCCCTATCTTTTTCAAAAATCACCATTATGTCCTTATCTTTTTAAAAATGACCATTATGTCCCTACCTTTTCAAGAATGACCATTTTGCCCTTACATTTTCTTCATTAGCAAAATGGCAACTTGGGACTTCTTTTCATCTCTTTTTTACTTTTTGTCCCTTTTACCGATCTGTAACCTTTTGTTTAGCCTTCATTTCCAATCACTGAAATTTGGGATATTACATTACGCACAACTCCTACCTATCCTTCCTCTCGCACATCTCATCTCTTAAGGATTCCAGATCTACATCCACCAATGTCAATCTCTGACCACTAATTTACTCAGATTAATGACTTAGAAGCACTCTCTAAACTGTCGTTGATGAGGAGGAGATAGACCTAACACAGTGGCACTTGCAGGTATTGAGGTCAATTTCGAGATGGACAATTCTGCCTTAAGCTAATTGGCTTTGCTTGCTTCACTCTTTAAATCTCCCCACCACGCGTCTTCCTCTTTCCTCCTAACCACGATCCAAGCTCAAGAACTAGAGCCATAGTTGTAACACCTCTTCTTCTTAGATTTAATATCAATTAGAGCCCTCAATTAAACCACTTGAGACCATTACAAGGGTTAGAATTAGTTAACCAAATGACTTTAAAAATTCTCAAAATAATCACTACTCACTTGGTAGCTTAAAAATTTGGATCAACTTTAACATTTTATAACTAATTTAAGGAAAATCTCAAACAAGTGGTTCAAGTCTCTAATTAAAGCTTATCACATTCTTTATGAAAAAAATCCTCATTTGAGAAATTTAATCTCAAGCATCCTTTTAAATTATGTGGAACCTCACTGTTCATTTGTCCCCTGAAATGGGACTTCGCCGTGACCAACTTTTACCTTCACCGTGACCAACTCATTTGGCCACAAGAATATTCCTCTCGGGTATAGTTTGATATGGCCAACTTTTGAGTTCACTGCGATGAACTTCTCCACAACACAACAAATTCCCTCTCTGAGCATTTTTGCCGCGGCCAACTCTGAACTTTGCGGGGGCCAACTTCTGCTGTTAGATTTTATATTGAACTTCAAAAGTTCATAACTTTTTTGCACACAACTACAAATTTAGAAAACTTGGACTCTATAGAAAGATAATGAAAAGATCTACTTGCGTAAAAAATTTGATGACTATTGGACTTCATTTCCTCATTTTATCCCTTTTGATCACAATTAAGGGCCTTGAACCCTTCGTTAGCCAAGTTTGAATGATCTTTTCACTTCTTTTATGAATTATACCTCCAAATATAACCATCCATATGTCATAGCACATAAATAACTAGTGTAGGAGTTTAATTTACATTCATCTAAGAATTCATAGATGTGCACACATATACATCAACTTGCAAAATAATGCATCATGTGCAACCTTTCCTTTTGCTTTGGAAGCCACTCACCTTTCACATTTGCACTTCCTTGCCATTACTTCTTAAACTCGTGCCTATGGTTTGTTATTGGAAAGTGTGGGATTTTAAAGAGATCCCAAACATATCTAACAATACATCAACATGCATGATTATCTAAATGTAAACAATTATGCCACGTAACTTGAGTAATAAACCTTACTTCTATCACATTTGCACAAGGCCAAGGCAATCATTACATAGCTACAACCATATCTCAAGTGGCTATAACCAGACATCAAACATGGCAATTAACATGGAAATTTAATTCTCCTACACATGCAAAGTAGATGTCAAAGTTAGAAGTTTTGTTACCTTGAAGTTTTAACTTCCAACTTGAAGTGGCTTCCACTTGCACTTGTCACTTTGAAATTCTTCTTGGCACTTAGCACTCCTACATATGCCATAGCATAATTTGCATTCATAATAAACTATTATCAATTCACTATGACCCTTAATAACTCATGAAACTCTTTCTTGAAAAATTAATCTCTAACTTTGCCATTTGTGTTTCCAATGCTTCCAAAATTGTGCTTGAGCTTCTACCCTACACAATTTTGCATTCTAAACTCAATAAAAGCATCAAAATACACAAAATTACACTCCTTCTCTTCATAATCCCAGCCGAACGAAATTGCACAAAAATTGAAGGAAATGAGGTCAGCATCTCTTTGCATACACATGTATAATCTCATTCCTAGACCAATTCCCAATCATTTAATAGCATCAAAACATCCACTTCATGCATCCTCAATTTCATCTAGCAGCATGGTCTAGTTTTCATGCCAAAATTTCACAACAAGCTCAAATTAACTCAAACTTATTAGCAACATGTCACAAAACATGCATAAAGTTGATGTATACCACTTATTACTTGTGACTCTTGCTTTTCTTCAATTCTCTGCCAAAACCTTCATCATCCAAACAGATGACTCATCCATTAATCAAGAAATCTAAACCAATTAAATGGAAGAGTAGATGTTATAGATGAGTTCTATAAGAAGAAATCAAGCTTACACCAAATTTACCTTGAGATTTTGGCTTGAATTCTTGTTCCTTGCTCCCTCTTCACTCCACTGTGCTCTTCTCTCTTTCTCCTCTAGCTTCGCATGAAAAATGGATAGAAATAGTGGTTTGGAAGACTTTCAAATATGTTCAAATGTGATTTTTTCCAAAAATACCCTTACTTTTATGATTTTCAGCTACCAAAAATGCTTTTCAAGAATTTTCTTATCACTAAGACCATTTCAACCCCTAAAAAATTCCCATAATTCACAAGCTCACTAGGGTATTTTTCTTTTCTCAAAACTCATTTCAGAAATTCTCTTAATTACTTTTCTTCCAAAAAATCCAAATTTGGTGATTTTTTGCTAGTTAGATTTCTTAAAGATTATGCCATTACATGCAAAGGAAGTTGAAAAATCATTTAGTTTCCAATTTCCCTGATTTTTAGCTAGCTGGAGTTCTTAAAGAAGGGATGAGTTTTTGATGATTTTGATGCTTCCATTGGCTTTAGAATGAAAAATTGTGCAGAATGGAAGTGAGAAAATGATTTGGAAAGCATTGGAATTAATTTTGGCAAGTTTAAGAGCTTTAGGGTTCTTAATGTTCAAGGGGAAGTTTTGCCTAGTTTTAGTGTGTTTTATGGCTTGGAATTGGCTTGTTGTTGATGGCCATGATATTATATTGTATGTAGGAAAGTTAATTGCTAAGGAAGAATTTTAACATGCTATGGCCATATGCAAAGTGTAAAAGTTTATGAAAATCACATGTTCATGCATATATTACAAAGTGTTGAATAATTGTCATGCTTATGTTACAAAATGTTGAATAATTGTCATGCCTATTAGTAGTTGTGTGAGTGCTTTTGGTACTAGGATTTCTTTGAAATCTCACTCTTCCAAACTAACCATTTCTATGCCCATGTTCAAGAAAAGGTAAAGGAAAGGCGAGTGAAGAGTAGATGGAGTTTTATGTGACATTTTGGTTACTAAGTTATGTAATGTTGCTTTATGTATTTGCACTTAATGTATGACATAAATCTCCACTTGATGAGCATGTATATACGTATAATACATGTATGATTATGTACAAATAAGTTAGTTTAAGTTAAGCATGCTTTGGAAAAAGTTCTGGAATTGGTAAAGTTTTAAAGGGTCCAAAACCTTGAAAAGTTCACAACTTTGAGCTATAGGAAAAGAAAGTAAACTAAGTCAAACAGCTGAAATTTTCCAAAACAATAGTTCATATGGTAAGCTTTTAAAATGAGTCCAAGATCATTGAATTTGGACATCTACACAAGAAGTTATGACTTACCAAAGTTAAGAGAAAAATCTGAAAAATTGAAAAATGACCATATGAACAATGCAACTTCACACAATAAATTGTATTAATTGAGCACTTTTTTGGATAAATGAGTATTTTTTTCCTTGTAGGGAATTTCATAAGCGTCATGTAAATTGGAAACACTCAATTTTGATTTTTTTAGAATTAGTTATGAATTTTCAAAGTTGGGCCAGAAACTGAAATTTTTGACCAAAAGAATACAACTCAAGAAAAGTTTTGAAATTTAAACTCTTTGGTCATTTCAAGTTGTGTAAAATTTAAAAATGGTTCAATAATGATCTATTATGAAGCTAATGAGGTAAAGTATGACGCGTTACAACTAACCTTCCTTGTCCAGTTTTAATATTAAATTCTTCTTTTAACTAGGCAAGGACTAGCAAGAACCCTTATTAATCAATATTTTTAACTTTTTAATTTAATTTAAACATATACTCAATTAATCAATTAGGAATATCTTAGTACTTATCTTGTGTTAGATTTATAAACGGTCATCTTTACTTCCAAATAATTCCTATAAACCTAGTAAATGAATTGATTTCAGGAGAATAAAAGAAAGCAATTGAACAGCAAAAGTGTTATAGTCCAATCACAATCCAAAGTACCAAACTAACAAAAGTATCACAATCCAGATTACATCAACCAATCATAATCCTCTTCCATATATATAAATCATAAACTCTAACAACCAAGAATTATAATCTACACATATAGGAATTGGTAAGTAAAATTAAAAGTCAAAGAACTCCCCTAATTGCTTAAGAACTTAGGTTAACTTCTTTATCACCATCAGACGGATGCACTTAGCCGCTCGTGGTTGGAGAATTGAGTGAGTGGAGTTATGTTGAATGGAGGATAATTAGCCAAAGAAATGCGTGCAAAGTCGATGACGAAAGGGGGAGGGAATGTCTTTGGACCAGGTGTGTGGCTACAAGAAGAATGGATCAGAGAAGATGTGGTGGCGCTGAATGAAGGAATATATGAATATGCGTGTGTCACCTTATAGGTTAAGTGTTTAGGCTGGATGAATTAATAATGCATCAGGAGGCAGCTTGAAAATGAATAAACCAGGAGGCGTGTGTGTTCGGCCTTGTGCGAATGGGTGAATGAATCAATAATAATCCCTCAGCTCCCCCAAAACCTCCCTGGAGTGAATTGGTCCACAATTGAATGATGAGGAAAGCATGGAATAATGAGGACACAAGTGCATAGTCTGTGGGATTTAGGCTTCCTCTTTCTTTTCTTTTTTTAATATATAAAAGAAACTATTGAAATTCAATAGACAGTCAACAAGTCCTAGTGTTGGGATTAGGACATACAAGCACGGAATTTAAAATTTTTCTAATCCCAAATACGGATCTGTCAAAGGCGTTTAGATCGAGGAGATGAAGGCGTACCTTTTGCATTTCAAGATTGTCCCTTCCTTTGCATCTGGATTTCTTCAAACTCCACAACCTTTTGCACTCTTGCTTCCGATCACGAGGAGCTAACGTTCTTTCAATCGCCTCACTCTACCGATATCCACATGAACAGTCTCCAACAATAGCAGCGTGCTAGCGCCTCTTTGTTTCACTCTCTCTTTCTAGGGTTTCGTGGTTCAAGAGCAAATTTAAATTCAGAATGGGATGCCTCTTCTGTTCACGAGCACTTATATTTATAAAGCTCATAGAGTTCATCATAATCAATGATTAATATTTTATTAATCTTGAAAAATTTTAATTTGAATTTCAAAAGGATATTCTAGATATAATCTTGAAATTCGGATTTCAAAAGATATTCTAGATCTAATCTTGAAATTCGAAATTTGAAATTCAAAATGTGAAATTCTAATTTTGCAATCTTAATTTGGATTAAATTGATCTGATCAAATCATATCCATTTAATTAATCCAAATAATGAGCCAACATATTTAATTTATCTTTATAAATTAAATTGATGCTAGTTATTTAATTTATCAAATAAATTAAACTAACACACACAAATATTATTTAGATAATATTGTGCAATTTTGAATTTCAACATATATACATATATATATTTAAAATTCGAATAAACCCTAGAAATAAAGCTTATGTTGGGCTATTCTTGCGTGTGACCCTGTAGGTCCATATAAAGTTGGCAGTGGGCTAATCTCACCATAAGCCTACAAGTCACAAGCGGTCTTTAGCAAGACATTACGACTACCCAAATCATATGAGGATCGTTAACACGACGTTACCTTTCATGCAACCACATCATGTCCCTTTTGTCACGCGATATCTCGATCAAGGATGAGGCATGGATGATGTCATCCTCCTATTCCCGACCATTACTTTCTCAATCCCTGAGTAGTCCGATCAAAGCAACGAAAAACCCCTTTTCGTTACAGTATGGCAATGTATTTCTCAGACTCACTTATCGAGGGGCCCAGTAATATCTCTCAACTAATGTGAGGGACAAATCCCATCTTGATCACTCACATTGCTCCACATGAAAATCCTTAAGCTCGATTATAGCCTTTATCATCACCCGGTCAAAGGTGACTTTTGACTAAATCAAAGCTTAGGGACTTTCATGCAGGAATCCATGATGATCTCAGGTCAAAGGGCATTGTGACATGATTACATATAAGCTAATGACTTAATCCATGCAGATTTCTCATAGCGGGTCGGTCCAGCACCTTATACTCTTACAAGTGCCTATGACTTTGACTCGTATCTCCATACCTTATCAAAGTCATACTGGTCTTACTTTATCTTTGTTCCCACGGGGATAACTAACCAAGGACATTTAGGACAATATTCATAATTTGCCCATGGATGCAATTATCATAATAAATATACAAAGGTTATGATAATTAAATGGAGAAAATATATTAAAATAAATAATGTGTGAGGTACAATGATTGGCCCCTAGGGCACAATTTCCAACACCTAGTGCCAAGCCATCTAAGAGTTAAAACAATGCAAAACTCCTAAAATGATATAATTGTCCTTTTACATATTAATTATCCAATAAGACCCAATTAAACCAATAACGAGTAATAATAGACTAAGTTTAGGCACCAAAATATATAAAAATATTGAGGCTTAGTAGCATGTAATAAATTTTTATATTCAAGTATGCAAAACCATACTTGAAAATCATGATAAGCATTTGAAAACATTTTCTATCAATTCATAATTCCTGTAAAATATAAAACAAATTTGTTATCATCAAAACACTATCAACACTACTCACATGCCACTGAAAGTTCAAACGAGGGCAGAAAATTGGCTACCTGTTAGACATAAGAAAGAAATGACACGAAGAAGAGAAACACCGAAGTATAATCATTCGTTTGACTAAAATTGTAGCCTTCGATAGTATATATCCCTCACAAGCCATATATATTTAGTATTAGTCCCAAAATTGATCTCTCTCAACTCTTAGGGAAAGCCACATCATTTAGTTTTTAAAATCGTATCTTTACTATCGATTTCGGCCGTGTTTGTATTTACATTCGAAAATCACATTCATATAAACTGAGTCAAAAATCATTTTATATACTTACCTCATAAACCATAAATTACATTGAAAAAGTAGTTTCTACTTCTAGTTGAAATGGACACTTAGTTTGGTTTGGTTATAATCTTGACGGTTCGTTCAATTTTCATCATCAATCAATCAAATTACAATTTTATAGGGTTTGAAGACAAATTTTTCCTAACTTTTGAATCTTAGATTAATTACCTTCATTTTTCCAAATTTGCGTAAATTGTATAAGCTTTAATTTTTAATTACATTTTGAAAAAGGGAACAACTGTTTTTCAATTTTTGCAATCAAAAGAAGAGAATATTGTAATTGCCAACATCAAGTTTTAACACACTCCTTGTCCTTCTAAGATTCAAATTTTAAATTTTTAATGATATTATCCTTTTTCAAAAACTCTTTCATTAAATGCTTCTTCCTCTCCCAATCAAAATTAAATCACACATGTTTTCAACCCAAGGAATTCTACCCAATTGATGCAAAATCTACATTCAATTCTCAAACTATTCATTCCTTTTTATTCTTTTTGACGAAAACAATTCCTTTTTATTACTTTTATTTTGTTTCTTTATTCTTTATTCTTTTTTTTAAAAAAATTCCATTAAATGCCTTTTTCCCTTCAAATCAAAATCAAATCACACATGTTTCAACCCAATAGATTCAAAATTTGTTTTAAAAATTCAGTTTCCAAAGTTTTCATTCCTTTTTATTCTTTTTTGTATTTTGTATTTTGTTTATTTAGTTAATGTGGCAACAAAAATATACAAGATAGCCAGCCTGAAGATTAGGGCACAATATAAACTAAGCCTAAATCTTTACTTCATTTTCCCTTCATCATCTCTACCATTTGTATGTGTCTTTTTGTCATGGTGGACTCTTTTGACTCAGCTTTCACAACATATTTTCAGTTAAAATAGGATTTGATCAAGAGAGGGTGAATTGGTAGCTCTAAACTTGATGTTAGAGAATAAAATAACTGAGTTTAAGAAAGAAGTCACCGAGAGAGTTGGAAAAAATCAACACAAACGTCTAGTTTCGCGAAGAATAAATAATATTCTATTTTTTAGAGGGGTTTTTTTTTATCATGGTTAAAATTACTCATATGTCCTTTTAAAAATAAAAAAGAAGAGGACCAAATAATATATATATATATATATATATTGCTTTCAATAGATTAAATCGAAGCTGAGAAGTTTCACGAAGAAACTTCAAAACCCAACCTTTGTTCATACTCATTCCTCCAGCGTTCAATCAACCACCAACGGCATCTTTCTCTTCTGTTCTAGATCTAGTGCAGCCAATTTTTTCTTTGTTCAGCTATTTGCTCCTCTTTTCTTCATGATTGATGCTATCCATGGTTAGAGAAGAAGAAAAAAATCATCCCTCCCTTCCTGAATTATGGATGCTGTGGTTTGAGGAAGTTTCATCTGTTAGTGCAGAAAAAGACCAAGAGGGGGGATGAATTGGTCTATATAAAAATTTTAGTTTCAAAACAGATTTAAAAACAATGAAACAGAGAGATGAAGGAGAGGATGAACAAACAGATTTATCCTGGTTCGGTCCTTCAGACCTACGTCCAGTCCTCAGAGCACCTCTGAGCTTTCGTAATCCACTAAATCAAACTAATCAGGCACAACAGCCTTTTACAATGGAGAATC
>JANTPZ010101279.1:0-11666 GCA_025593235.1 Vachellia pachyceras
GCACCTGGCCAAACGTAGTACGAACCTAGAGCTAAATCACAACCCTTGCTGCAACTGGACTCTGCACTGGGAAAAACCGAAGCGAAGAAGAAGATGAAGAAGAAAGCAAGAAATCCATATCTGGGTTCCATTAAGTGCGAGAGAGAGAGTTGAAAATTGAGAAAACCCCAGAGCAGATATACTAGAAACAAATGCAGAACCAAGCTGTTTATTAAATTTACAGAATGCCGTATAGAAATGGTAAAGCAAAATCTGCCCAGCAAATTGTCAATCCTTCAAATGTTTTTACTCCATTTTCAATAAACAACAACCATTCATGTAAAACCAAAGCGGGGTTGACATTAGTTGAACAATTAAAAATGTAATTTTTCACAAATACAATTATTTACGAAGATGATAAATATAAAAAATGAGAAAGAAAAATATAAGAAAGAGGCATATAATTAATTTAAAGTGAAATAAAAAATGCATTAAATTTTAGATAAAGTTTAAATTGTTGCTTATATAAATATTTAACCATACGTGAGAGAATGATGTTCATGAATAGGATCTGAATAAGTAATACACTTGCTCCAAAGTTTCTTACCTTATGATAATATTGGGTCGTTTAGGAATGCGATAGAGAAATATTTTTACGTAAGTCGAGGTAAATATATGGAGGAGATGATTTTATGTTGCGGAAAAACACTGTTGAATGTACGTTTGACTTTTGGAAACGTTGTTACAAACAAATCCATTGATATGAGTATAAATAAAGTATTGAATTTTTAAAAGTGAATTAGTTGGCTATGTAATATTGGTACTTTGGTTATATTAAATTAAATAATTAATAAAGACATCAGTCCTAATTTAATTTAAGATTATCTGGTTTCAGAAATAGACATGAAACGAACAAAATAAGTTCATCGCCCATGTCCATGCAGCTCATTTGGACCGTTCGAAGTCAAAAGTCAAAGGGGTCAGTGTCACGTATCTTACCTTGAAAAGGTAAAATAAGTATCTCTTTGAAAATGTCAAATCTATTACAATTTAAATTAAATAATACCGCAAAAGAAATTAAAATGATTTAAATAAATGTGTATTAATCAAGAAAAAAAGGGAAAGAAATGCGTTTGAAGAAAATGAAAGCGATATATAAGGATGATTAAGTGCTTGTTTGGGAACACCGTTTCTCAAACGGTAGACGTAAGTCGAAACAAAACCATTTCGAAATCTGTAAAAACCATCTCGAAATTCATTAAAACCATTTCGAAATCCATAAAACCATCTTGAACTGCGCAAAATACCTCAAAATCTGTAAACTCATTTCTCCCAACAGACTTTCCAAGCACACTAATTTTCATTTGAGATCAAGCATCATTATTAATTATGGATTTTTAAGAAAATTATACACATTGTATAACAGAGAAAATAGTTTGGTTGATGTATTACAAATAACTAACTATAATTTCCTCACTTGAAGAGAAATTATAATTAAAAGCTTATTGAATTTTCTATAAATGTTAAACGGAAAAATACGGTTGAACGAACTTATAAAGTTCTTTAAATATTGTCAAACAGGGCTATAAAAAAATACTCATATTTAATAAATGAAATTTGACTCGAAAGGATCGTTGCAATTTTATGTAATATAGTAGAATATTCCGCATAAAAGTTTCATGAAATGATCATTCAAATATTAATTGTGGTCAACTTACCATTATTTTTTTTAGAAAATATGATCATATTTAGTAAATTATTATACATAAAAAATGTTACCCTTACCTATCAAAAAGATATTTGTGCCTATTAAAAGAAAAAAAACAAGAAGAAATGGAGTTTTTGTACAAGGGATCCCATGCTTGTTTTCTTCCTTCCAACATACACATGACATTCTTAAAGTCTATTAACTCATTCCAACTTTTCTCCACTTGCTAAGCATACACATGATTAAAATTAAGGTAATATATGGTCCGTTTGAGAAACGGTGGGATAAGTAACTTATTTTCATAAGGACTTATGAAGAAGTAAGATTAAAAATAAGTCAGATTGTAAAAATTATTTGTGTTTGAAAAAACGGTGGAAGAAGTAACTTATTTACAAAAATTAATGTGTTTGGGAACACGGTGGGATAAGTAACTTTTTTCTAAAATTTAAATTAAAAACATGAACTTATTGAAATTAAAATTAAAAAGTTATATTTTTAGATTAAAATTAAATTCAACTTGATATTACAAAATGTCTACCTCATTTTAATTTAATTTTCTTTAATTACCCATATATTTATTGTCCTTATCCTCTTTAATTAACCATATATTTATTGTACTTGTCCAGCCCACCAGCATAAGGAAGAAGAGCAGAAACATAAAAGCTCATGCATCAGAAAGCATCAAGATCAAAATTCAACAGTCAACCAACATTTAAACAACTAATTAGTTATCCCACCTATTGCAATGTCATGCTCAATCACCATAACATACAGGTGCAGCAAAATTAGATGCTTACGTCTATAAAACAGAATGATAGAAGAAAGGGAGTGAAACAGAGGAAAAGGAAAGTGTCACTACTGAGGCGTTTCAGGTGCGGCGAGATTAAATCAGCTGAAAAGATCAAATGCAGAGAAGTCCACAACCAAAAGCAAACATTGAGGGTCACAAGAAAAACTATACATTGGCATATCAAATCCAAGATCATCGAGCATAAATCAGAGCAAAAAAACTATACATTGGCAGATCTAATCAGAGCATAAATCAGAGCAAAAAAACTTCCACGAAGTTTGGCGACGATGGTAGAGATTGGAGAACGGCGGCTACTGAAGGTGGGGGAAGAACAGAGCTTGGCGGTTGGGGTGAGTGGTCGAGCAATGACGGCGACTCAGAGAATGAAGGCCAATAACGGCGAAGTGGGTGAGCAAAGAACCTACCAACACAGATCAAGGTAAACAAGAGGTCAGTGACTACGGCAGATGAACCTTGTCGGCAGCGTTAGGTTAAAAGCTCAAAATGCAAGCTTCTCGGCAGAAGGAACTTTTGAGGACAAGCAGCTTATTGGGATAAGCTAAACCAAACGGATCGAGATGGTGAACAGAAACCCCATCAAGCGTTTTGCACTGTGCACCGCACGTTTTCGCCTGCTACCGGGTTGCCAAACACACTGATAATTTAGCAAAATAAGCTAATCTCTCTATATTCGAATCTCTATTGAGAGAAATGCCTACACTCTGCCTTGAACATAATTTCCTCTATCAAGAAGATGCATATATTTTAACAAAAAAGGGGAAAAAGAAAGCAACATCCTTATAGCAGTTTTCTTATATTATATCAAATTCTCCCGTCACACATGATTTATTGTCTTAACTACTACTTTTAATTCTTAATATAAAAATTATTTAACTTAATTGATATATTTATAATTTTCCTTAAAACTAATTTACTTGACTTATAAGATGATATATAATCGATACACAAACATTTCAGAGTATATATGATGATGAAGTAATTTATTTAAGTTATTTAATCTCCCTAATAAAAGTCACTAGGCTGTCATATTAAGAATCTCATGAATTTACAATTAAATAATAACATTTCAAAAATATAACATATATAATCACATGTGATTGAAGAACTTGATATTTAAAATATAAAGAACTTAATCCAAGTATTTTTCAGAAATAAGTTGTAAACTGGAACAATAAATTCCATTACTCACAAAAAGGCTAACAGTATTACTTATCATCAGTGAAGGATATATATATAATCATCATATGTGAATTACAGTAACGAACATCAATAATCCTGCTTAGAAGCATTTGCAGATCAATCCAAACTCTAAACTCATGAAGCCTGTCTCTTCATTCATGTGGAGGAACATCATCAAAGATAAAACCAAAACCACAGCCCCAAGGTAGGCTTGTAAGCAGAAAGCAAAACCTAAAATCTAAAATTGCATAAACTTGTAGGAGAGTTCTTATCTCATGCATAAGATGAACATCATCAAGGCTAAACAATTCCACAGTAATCATCTGCAATTCTTCAAAAGCAAACTGAAAGCAACAGAGAGACGAAGGTGTTAGAAAAGTGTTTGAATATGATCTTAGAGTATCTTCATTACAAACTAAATCTTATATTAAAAAGCAAAGATAGTGTGTTGTGTGTATCTGTGTTTAAACCTAGATTCTGCTCCCCCATGTAATGCACAAGCATAATTTTCAGCTTTAATAAAAAATGCAACATTACTACAATAGGAGTTGTAGAATTGGAAATCCAATAAAAGTTGCTATAATTATAAAAGTTGTAGAATTCCAACGTAATCATAATTTTCTGAACGCTCTTAGGATAAACAAAAACCATAACTATAATCACCGAGTTGCTATATGATAATGCATACCATCTGAGCACAAGAATGAAACATTCTTTAGACAAGACCTGAAAATTACAGAGTATACAATCAAATTTTTTTAAAAAAAAATTTAGTTCAAGCGCCCAAAACATAATGTAGTACCGACCAGAACCGTGCCAGTCTCTTATAATATAAATAAATTAAATAAATATCAAGGCAATTAAACATCCAACAAACTAACAACAAAAAAACTGTGTTTATTGGATCAATATCAAATCTCATGCCTAGAGGATGTATACCATCTAATCTTTAATCCAAATTCAAAACCAAAACGCTTACAACTTTTAATTTTCAGAACACTTCAATAAATTCCCAAACAAAACACTAACTCATAATGTTAGTTGTACTTTCAATAGTACCTGAAATTAATCAATCACCTCCACAAAGTCACATGGTTTGAACAACGTGCTCATTTATATAACATAAAAGGGGCCCTTAGAGCTTGTTTCGGAATCAGATTTCAAAACCTAAGATCCTGTTTGAGGTGGTTTTGAGTTTTAAGTTTCAAAATTTTTAAAAACTGAAATCAGTTTTTGTTTTTAATTTTTGGTTTTAGGTTTTTTTGGTCTTCAATTTGAAAAAAGTGTTGTGAATTAGAAATAGGTAAGGTAGGTCAAGTCAAATATTCTATCATCAAATGATAAAAATAATAAAAAATTAAATAATAGAAAATAAAATAATTATAAAAAATAAAAATATAAAAACTAACATTAAGTTATGAGTTTGTTTACTCAAACCATAATAAAAATTAGAAAAAGAAAACAACGTCGCGCACGGAGACACATCGACGGACTGAACACACGTAACATACTGGGATAGGAGCAACATTGACGTAACAGTCAATGGGTGTGTTTGGGAATCTGTTGGGAGAAAGGAGTTTACGGATTTCGAGAAGAATTTACGTAATCCAAGAAGAATTTACGGATTTCCTTATGATTTTTACAGATTTCAAGATAGTTTTATCTTAACTTGCGTGCACCGTTGGGAAAATGTTCCTCTCGGTCCCAAACATGCACAATGTGTGTGTTGGGAAACCGTTGAGATAAAGAAGTTTACGGATTCCGAAAAGAATTTACGGATTTCGAGATAGTTTTTACGGGTGTTGAGATCGTTATGTCTTATCTTGCGAGGTAGGGTAAGCAGTAAAGGCGTAACAAGCAAGTATGTTTGTTGATTAGAAAACCAAAATCTCAAAACCTTTTTTGATGATTTTCAGATCTGGATAAAATCTGGTTTGAAATAATATTAAAAACCAACTCAACCCCATTTTAGCCGAACACGTTTTGTTTTCAAAATTGCATTTGAAAACCAAAAACCAAAAACTCAGCACCACCCCGAACGGGCCCTAAATTACAAACCCTCAGTTTGAAAACTAAATTTTCTCTTTACTAATTTCTCTTTCCTACTTTTTCATTTTTTCTCTTTCCTACTTTTTCATTCTTTCTTACTTTCCTTTCCTACCCACTTTTTTACCTTGAAATCCGTAAAAGCTACAACTTCCCAACCATAAATCACTTTTCAAAAACTAAATTTTACCTATAAAACCTAAATTTTAAACATGATTCCAAACAAACCCTTAGGGCCCGTTTGGTTTGATGGAATTTGGAGGTATGGATATGGAAATGGAATTGATTTCCATATCCATACATGTTTGGTATGATGGAATTGGCTTCCATGTTTTTCATTTCCACGTGAAAAGCTTGGATTTCCAATTCCATGTTGATAATTCTATCTAAAAAATTTTCTAAAATTTTTTTAATTTGATTTAGGTAGTTTTAAAAGTTAAAAAAAAAGATTTTTTAATTTAGAAGAGCTTTTAGGTCTTTTCATCTAAAAATCATACCTAATTTCCATGACATACCAAACATACTTTTAAACTCCACATCCACATCCATCCACATCCATCAAAATGAATTCTCCGTACCAAACGAGGCATTAATCACCTTCAAAACTAGAGCCTTCTTCATTCTTGTATCGCTAGGGGCAGTTTCCTCTGGGATGACCATATCTACCACAAGCAGAGCAAATTAATCCCAACCCTTCATACTCAACATCGAAGATTCCATTTGCAACGATGACTCGAGGAACTAGTTTTTTCTGCAGGTCTAGCTCAACACAAATTATAGCAAATTTTCCCCCCAGTGCTATAGTTCTGGGCTGAGGAACCAGATAAGGAATTTGTATCTATTTTTAACGTTTTCCCAATCATTTCCCCCAACCTTGAGAGAAGAGGCTTGTTATAACAATAGAGTGGAATGGCATGAACTTTAACCCATGTAACAACACAGCTCAGAGGATTCTGGTATGGATCAAAGTACGGTGTCCACATTTGTACCAAGAGATAGTGTTGCGAAACCACCCAAGGACCTTCAAATAGAACTTTTTTGTAATGAACAGCCCAATTTTCTGTGTCAGTGAATCGAATAGAGAAAAAATTGTTACCTTGATCTATAATCTCAAAATCTGTGATGCCCCATATGCGTTTTAAGCGCTCCCTCAACTGATGAACGTTTAATCTCAATCCTAGAATCGTTATGATGAGTGATGTGTTCCAAAGTTTGCAACGTTCATTGTACTCATCTTGTTCCATGTGAACGACAGGGTAGAGATTCATGAGGTTTTGAACCCGTTCTGAAGGTTGAGGCAGCTCCCAAGATCTACTAACTAAATCGTATAACAGATCATCTTCTTCATCCGTAGCTTCTGCATCAGTATTTGAAACCCTATTGTGTGCAGGTCCACGCAAGGAGTCACGATAAGATAGGTAACTAGAGTGGTTCTTCTTCATAGTCTCATCACAGTAAGGAATATCATGAAGCGTAGGTGATGAATCAACCTGCTCGGAAACAGAATCATTATTATTAGGAGCCAAGTTTGAAGGAGATTCTCGCTTGCCCTTTGCCATGTTCGCCTGAGAAACAGAGCAGTGCTTACGAGTGGAGGAGTAACGTTTCGTTCTTTGTTCTTGTACTTGTTGTTCGGAGTAAGAACCGTAATCCGGACAACCGTCGACAGCCGGTCAGGCGGAGCCTTGCGGTGGACTTTGTTATCCATGGCGTAGGAAAGAATGATGGCAAAGGTATCGAGAGAGAGAGAGAGAGAGAGAGAGAGGAACCCGCGAGTCCCCCAGACAGGACTTGGTGAGCGAAGAGTCACGAAGCCATTTTTATTTTCAGACACATGGCACAGAGCCTGATGTTCCTAAACGAGCAGTCAACCTATTTTGAAAATAACTTTTACATGAGGTAAAATCTAGATTTTTGAAGAATGAATTTTAAAAAATAACTTTTACAGATTCTGAATTAAATCTAATTTTTGAAAAGTGATTTATGTTTGGGAAGTTATTAGCTTTTCCGGATTCCTAGATAAAAAAGTGGATAAGGAAGAGGAAAGAGAAAGAATGAAAAGTATGAAAGAGGAAAGAGAATAAAGAAAGAGAAAGAAGAGAAAAAGTATGAAAGAGAAAGGAGGGAAAAGTAGGAAAGAGAGGAAAAAGTAGGAAAGAGAAAACCTAGGTTTCAAACCGAGATTTTGTAACCGAAATATCTTTTCAGAAAAAAATTTATACTTGGATAAAACCTAAGTTTTAGGTTAAAACCTAGATTTTGAAATCAAACCTAAGTTTCAGAAAGTAATGACAAACAAACCTTTATTTGTAGGCTGGAGCTTTCTTGCGCTCAACAAATATCCCACCAAGCTGACAACAGCCAGGAATAGTACCGGTAAAATGGGTTCAGCCCGCGGGTTGAGCCCGTCAACCCAAATTGAGACGGGTTCGAACCAATCATTTGGCAGCCCATCACATATCGGGTTGCACTGGCCCGAATTGTATGAACCGCGGGCTGACGGGTTAGCCTTTTTTATATTTTTATTTTCTAATTCTTGAAGCTTAAGGTGAACAAGTTGGGTGTATTTGGAAATTCTGTTGGGAGAACGGAGTTTACAGATTTTGAGGTATTTTACGAATTTTAAGATGGTTTTACGAGTTTTAAAATGGTTTTTATAGATTTTAAGATGGTTTTTACAAATTTCGATATGGTTTTATCTCGATTTGCGTGTACCTTAACGTCTCGACCTATGTGCTGATCCCACGCAACCATAGCAGTGCAGTGCAGCACATCAAAGAACATACTGACAAACCCCAATGCCGTCAGCCTTCAACGCTCAAGAACACAGCTTCAACGCAGTCAGCCTTATGTGCGGCGCTTCCTCTTCCCTGCGACAGACCACAGAGCACAGATTGATAGACCACGTTAGCGCCGTCAGACATCAGTCTTCAACGCTCACAGCTAGGGGTGGGAAAAGGCCAGGCGGCCTGTCAGGGGCCTGTGGCCTGGCCTGTGAAAGCCTGAACAGGCCAGGCTTTTTACAGGCCCAGGCACAGGCCCAGGCTGCCTAAAAGGCCTGTTTACGAAAACAGGCCAGGCCCAGGCCGTAGAAGTGGCCTGTTTGACCTCACAGGCCGGCCTGTTTTGCTTTTTTTTTTTATATTACGCTTACAGCCTTACGCATACAGATGGAAGCTAGGTCATTCACTCACTTGTCACTACTTCACGCACGCACGGCGCCTCTCGAGTCTCGCCCTCTCGACGGCAATCCACTAATGGCCTCACGGACACCGTTCACAGGCTGTGAATCACAGCACAGCGCCTCTCACCCTCTTCCTTTGTCCGCCGAACGTTTGTACAGCGTCTCTCTTCACCAAATCGGTCGTGATTTTTGCTCATCGAAAGAGTTCAGGTGTGTTTTTCTTACTTGCATTTCGGTTTTCGATCTCATCTCTTCTGTCTTGTTTCCGATCTCATTTTTGGGGGTGAAGAGATTATACAAATTTTAGAGTAATTGGTTTAGATTAAGGAATGGTAAAGAGAGAGACCATAGGCTTGTTGGTTAGGGTACTGGACAAAGAGGGCTTGAGCGAAACCAGTGAGAGGGGCTTCGTTGGTAAGAAATGTGATGAGCTTTTTCAAGTTTGAGTCGAAAGGTGTACTGGAGGTGAAGTTTTGGGGCTTTGAAAAGACAGAGGACAGATATAGCTATTGGCTTCGAAGGATGTTTGGTAGAGAAGGGCGAAGGTTAGGAGGAGGACAATCGACGAAGACATAATGAAGGAGGTGACGATATCGATCTGATAATTGATGCTCTGATTTTGAATGAGGGATGATAATTATGTGGATAATGAGCTTATTTATATGGAGAACGGATCTCGCTTGTTTGTTATTTGGGAAATATAATTATTCTTTTGACCATGCTAAGTACTCTACATATCTACCAAGTTTTTCATGACAGTGTCAAAACTCGAAAGCAAGTTGCGTGCTTTATTTAATTTACACTGAAAATATTGAAGGCTTCTGGATTTTAATGATCTCAACAGGTTAAAGATCAGTGGGCATTTTTTTCATTTTCTTCTTATATTTGTAGTCTTCCATTATATTGTGTTGCAGCTTCCATTATATTTGCTCCTGGAATGGTGGCATTAGGATCTTTTGGCTATAATCCTGGCGATGCGCTGAAAAGATTTTGGCCCTTGCAGAGGAGGTAATGCTTAAGAAGCATTTATGCCAAGTCAGCAGTAGTGCTGGCTGTTGGATTTTCTTTGTTTTGTTAACTTTGTTTTTTTGGGGGGAGGGGAAATGGAGAAAGAAGTAGATTGGCAAATTTTGTGAATAATATCCTTGATGAAAGATGCATACTCCATTGTTTTTAAAATATGCTTGTAAGCTCTAGTATTTTCTTTTCCTTCAACTTTCTTTCCTGGGGGAGCAAACAGGTGCCTATTACTAGTATTCATTAAATCTGCATGTGCATATTGTTGTCACCTTCCTTCTTCTCTGGTTTGGGGTTGGAAGGAGGCTTTTATTTTATTGAGATTGTGGTGGCTGCCATTACTTATGGCACATAGTGACACAGGATAAATTTTGGTGCTGTGCAATCTTATTACATGTGTATATGTGGAATGAATTCGTTTATTGGTGTCGTGCATATGTTGTACAAGAAAAAGAAATCTGTTGAATGTTTATTGGTGAAGTGATGAAACATAAGAAGAATTAGTTTGTAGTGTTTGCTGCAACTCTCTTTATCATACTAATTCCGGAAAAAAAATTTGGAAGAAAATGATAAGAAAAAGAAATCTGGTTTGCTGAAAAAAAAAAGGAATATAAAACAGGCCTGTATACAGGCCACAGCCCAGGCCAGACTGAAAACAGACCCAGGCTCAGGCCGAAAATTTGGCCTGTATACAGGCCACAGGCCAGGCCAGCCTCCCCCCAAACAAGCCAGGCCTGTTTGGGGTGGAGCCTGGCCTGGCCTGTTCCCACCCCTATGCACAAGTAAGCACGTGTTTTTGGCTGAAATATATATATATATATATATATATATCATCCTTAAAATAAGTTAATCTATTTTAAATTATATATATTGAAATACTTATGTACATTATTAGATTATGTATCATTTACAAATCAAATAAATTAATTTAAAAAAATTATAAATATATCAATTAATTTAACTTTCTTAATTATCTAAAAAAATCAATCGAAGCTTATATTAAAAATGGGAAATGTGGTTTTTTTTTTTTTGCCAACTTTGGGCTAAAATAAATAGAAGTGCATGTTTGCTATGGAGCAGTAATCCGCTGCCTGCCTAAAAGTTGCCCAATTCATGAGTAATTTATTTATTTTCTTTTTTACACATTGATCCTGATTCGGAAATAAGACAATGTGAGTTGGGTGAAAAGGTATTTAATTCTGTAATACTAAAGATTTAATTTTAGCGGTCACACTTCAGATTTTTCAGCTTTTGTTTAGTTGTAATAAAAAATGAATTTTAATTGCCACACATACATAATTATCTTTTTACTTTTTTTAGGATCATTATCAAATAATTTCACATCTTTAACATTTATTAGCAAAAGCCTTAGAGTGTGTTTTGTTGGAGTGGAGGGGATGGAAGGGAAAATATCCACTCCCCTTTGGTTTACAAATTTGAAAGGGAGGGGAGCTAAAATTTACCTTTCCCTCCCCTCCATTACCCCTATTTTGGCTCTCCTCCAAATTGAGGTTTTTTTGGAGGGAGCCAAATTTAAGACAATTATATTCTTATACATTTTCTATTATTATGTTTATACCCTTAAGGAAAAAAATTATTTTAATTAATAAATATTTTGTAATAAAATAAAAATAAATGAATATATTGTAATCAATTTATATTATTATAAAATTGATTAAAAAATTATATAATTGTAATTAAAAATATATTTTAGAAAAATTAATTAAATATTTTTTAAAAAA
>JANTPZ010101289.1:0-10242 GCA_025593235.1 Vachellia pachyceras
GTTACTTTTACCGATTGCACTTTTTACCGGTAAACTTAACTTTATTCCGGTAAATCTTTTTCTACTTTTCTGGAGATATTTTCTTCCTCATTTAATCTCCATATTTTCATCTTGAATATAACAAATTTATTATCCCCAAAATACCCCTTACTTTCCTCAAATTTCACTGAATTAATTTATCCTGTCCAAAATCCCTGAAACGTACAATTGGAAAGCAAAATTCTTTTAGGGCCTTGAAAAATACTACATTTTTCACTGATTCTCTAACCCTTTTCCTTTTTCCAAGATGCCTTCTAGATTATCCAAAATTAATTTTTGAAATAATTATATTTCAGAGATTTTCGAGTCTTTTTCCTGATTTTCTAGGAAATCGCCTTAATCGTACACTGGATAATAATTTTATTAAATACTATAAAATTCACTAGATTTTTCCATATTTTTGTCTAAATTTTTGGAGAGCTACTGGTACCTTAAATAATTATTTTTCCCCGTTTTGCCCTTCAAAATTATATAGATAGAAATCCAGTCCGAATCTGAAAAATCTGGGATTCACGGTTATGCTTCTCGAGTCGAGCTTTGTCTATTGGGTATCTGTAAATTTTTAGTCAACGGTTGACTTTGATTTTGTCAAATGACAAAAATGCCCTTCCATTTTCTCATAATTACCATTTTGCCCTTGCTTTCTCTATTTTTTCAAAAATTCCAACTTTACCCTTACTCTTTATACTTAAAGACCTTTATGTCCTTAGTCTTTTTTATCTAATGACAAATAGGTCCCTTCCCAGGGGGTCACCCATCCAAAAATTGTTCCTACCCCTGGCACGCTTAACTTTATTTCAATCAATAGCAAAAACACGGATATTACACATTACGGCTACCCAAATCTTATGGGGATCGTTAACACGACGCAACTTTTCATGCAATCACATCGCATCCCTTTTTGTCACGCCATATCTCTGTCAAGGATGAGGCATGGATGACAGCATCCTCCTATTCCTGACCATTACTTTCTCGATCCAAGAGTAGTTTGATCAAAGAAATGAAAACTCCTTTTTGTTATAGTATGGCCATAGATTTATCAGACTCACTCATCGACGGGCCCAGTAATATCTCTCAACTAATGTAAGGGACAGATCCCATCTTGATCACTCACATCCTCCACATGAAAACCCTAAGCCCGATTATAGCCTTTATCATCATCCGGTCAAATGTGACTTTTAACTAGGTCAACGCATTGACTCTCATCCAGGAATCCATGATGATCTCAGGTCAAAGGGCATTGTGACGTGATTACATATGAGATAAGCTAATGACATAATCCATGCAACTTTGTCATAGCGGGTCGGTCCAGCACCTTATACTCTTACAAGTAAGTGCCTTTGACTTTGACTCGTATCTCCATACCTTATTAAAGTCATACTGGTCTTACATTATCTATGCTCCCGCATAGACAACCAACCAGGGACATTTAAGACAATATTCATAATTCGTCTATTGATGCAATTATCATAATAAACATGAAAAACATATGATAATTAAATGAAGAAAATATATTAAAATAAATAATGTGTAAAGTACAATGAATGGCCCCAAGGCACATTTTCCAACAGTTTCTTCTCACAACTCTAAACGTTGCTTATGTCCTCACCACTTCTAAGCCACAAAAACGAGGAAGTGAAATTATTGCGATATCAGAGAGAGATAGAAATAGGAGAATGATGATTTCTTCTGCATCGGATTATCCTAAATGGGTTTTTGATGCTCTGTTTCATGTTAATTAAGATTCAGTGTCTGCAAAAGATCTTTGGGACAAAATTGAGATAAGGTATGTAATATCCATACCTTCAGTAATTAAAATTAAACGCCAAATGAATAAGAGAGATGTTAAATTAGGCCTAGAGGAAGGAGAAGGACAAAAAGTTAAGGGTATGAAAGTTTATTTAAGGAAAAATGTAAAGATAAAGGACCAAATTGCCAATTAGTAAACCAAGGGCATTTTGTTAATTAAGAAAAAGTTTAAGGGCATTCTTGATCAAAGTTTGACCAAAATATCAGAAAAGTTTTTATGTTACCATCAGAAACAGAAAAATTCGTTGATCAGTAATTGAAGCTTAGTTTAAGTCAAAATGACCAAAATAACCCTTACAGGAATTTTAAAGGTCATTTAATTTTTGGCTGAATAATAAATAATTATTCAAAAATAATTATTTAAAATACTTAGAAGCCTCGTATATTTGATTTCAAAACAAGAAAAAATAGCCAAAAAATTCTAGTATCTTATAAAATTATTTTCAAGAGAAAGTGAAAAACAATTTCCCCGATCGGAAAGAAAAGGCTTGAAAAAATTCTGAATTTATGTTTTATTCAGAAATTAATGTAAGACAATCAGAAAGAAAGGGAAAATAATGACAGTGTGCGTTTATCCTTCAATGAATGGCTCGCTGTATAATAGCTTATCCCAAGATCCTTCTATTTAAAGACTATAGTAACTGTACCGTACCAATTACATTGAGACATCTGGACATAATGAGAATATTCTAGGTTCCTATCTACAGGCACTAGGTAATTCAATAACAGTAATAACAGCAATGATAATTACACAAAATAAGCAACAATTACAATTCTAACATTCTCCCTTTGCTTTGACCCCTCTTCCAATGTCTATTTTAAAACCTGTAACACCCAACATATCTCTCAAATGACAAAATCTGGAACCTAAAAGAGGCTTTGTCAAGCAATCAACCAGCTGGACCTGTGATGGAATGTATTGGACTGAGAGCTTAATTTGCGGCACTTGGTCTCTCACATAACGAGCATCTATCTCTATGTGTTTAGTTCTGGCATGATAAACTGGATTTGCAGCAATAGCCGACGCACTGGTGTTGTTACACCAGATAACATGGACTTCTTTTAACCCAAGTTTAAGTTCTGATATAACAGGGACTTCCATTTTGAGTAGAAGTATGAGGACAAGAAAGCCAGAAAATAATTCCATTTTCATCCAAAACATATTGAAACTTTTTAAATTCTCCACCCTAATCACTTTGAAGAATTTTAATTGTGACACCCCTTATTTTCCCCTATATGCTTCATATTAGATCACTATTGAATCACTTTAGGGCCTTCGATAACTCAAATTAACCAAAGAAGTGAAATTGAAAATTTTTAAAACGAGTTACTATTTAATTGGTTAATTTTTCAGATTTCTGACCCAAATTTGAAAAATCATAACTAATTCTAGAAAAATTGAAATTGAGTGGTTCCAATTTTTAAATGAAGCTTACAAAGTTATCTATAGGGAAAAATATTCATTGGTCCAAATACTTGCCCATTTGATTAATTCCGTGAAAAAGCACTGTTCAAATGGTCATTTTTCTTTTTCCAGATTTTTCCCTTAACTTTAGAAACCCATAACCTTTTATCTACACATCTAAATTTAGAAAACTTTAGCTTCTTTTAAAGATTGGAATGTGTAGTATTTAACTGAAAAAGTTTCAGCTCATTTGGATCTCATTTGCTATTTTTCACCACCACTTAAAGTTTGGGTAGATTTGAGGGTTTTGGAACCCCTTTACTTGAAAACTTGGTTTTTCTAAAAATTTGGTAAACCTCTTTTTATCTTTCTCAAACCTCTCTTAATGCATGACAACTTACCTAGTTTCTTAGTTCATGATCTTTCATGCATTCACATATGACCACAAATCTTCATGTAGAGGTTTATATTACAAAACTACAAGCATGCTTAAACTCAATATCCAAGAATATTATGCAACTTCCACAAGCAAAAGCATAACATTATGCTCTCTTTAAGCATCAACCATTTTGCCCTTACCCTTACTTGAGCTTTCACCTAAAATGGTTAGTGGGGAATAATGAGATTTTGGAAAATCTTAATAGCAAAACTATCTAACACACTTCATAAAATAGCATGACAACTTTCAATATAAGTTTGAATTCATAAAAGTGCAATAAGTAACAATTAAATGCATATGGCCATAGCACACAAAAGTACACATTCACACTTTCAATCATCATAATTTTCAATATAAGTCATGCATAGCTCAACACATTGTCAAAGCAACTTAGCTTAAGGTTAGAGAGTTTTGCTATCTTGTCTCTTTAGCTTTTAGTTTTTCTTGGGCTTTGAAGCTATCTTGGTAAACATTCCCAACTTAGCTTAAGGTAGCCTAGGGAATGGCGCCATATGATCCGGAAAAGTAAAAAGATAGTTACATCAGTAAAGGTTACTTTACGAAAATGCGTACCACCGAATCAAGAACTGGAAGGGCAGAGGCCTAGTCAGCCCAACCAGACCGCAAGGGAAATCTAAAACACACTTTTTCACCAAGCAATCCAATTAGGACATGTGGCACAACCTCCATCTAGTATTCCAAAACTTGGTCACAAAGAATCATTTCCAACCACATAACATTCAAGAGACAAGTTTAATTAGAAAAATCTCCCTCTCTCTTCCCTCACTTTGGCCGTCCTGCTAGAACAGGATTTGACCAAGAGGGGGGGTGAATTGGTCTAATATTAAAAATCAGGCACTTAAAATTTCACAGAAATATAAAGTAAAGTAACCGAGAGAGAAAGAAATATGAACACAATGATTTATACTGGTTCGGTCTCCTTGACCTACATCCGGTCCTCAAAGCACCCCTAAGAATTGCAAATCAACTATTAACAGTAAAACAGGCTTCACAAGCCTTTACAACCTGGGAATCACTCCCCATTTCTCTTCTCACTATAACAGAGTATGACACTCTCTGTTTTCTAACTCACTTTTAGTCCAATTTACTCAAGGCCCCGTCCTTAAGTTTTTCACAAGTTTACAAAGTATTTTGGCCTCAGATAACTCTCTCATTAGAGTAGATGGCTAATAATGAAGCTCATAAAGAATTAATGAAAGATTACGGAGAACGTAGTAAATGAAGATTTTAATGCTCAGGATGTTCGTCTCCTTTTTTTTTTTGTAATGAATGCTGGTCCTTTTATAGCTGAGAATTGATGAAGTATCCATTAGACTGTATTCAATAGCCATTACTCTCATCAACGACCAATAGTTTCTACATTAATGGCATTTAATGCTTCTAAGCCAGACGACAATAAGTATTGCAAAAGAACGTTAAGATCTCCGAGCTTCGGACCATGCTTTGCCTCTTTCCTCATTGATTGTTTCAAGATACTGTATTTATGAAAGCAGTTAGAGTTCAAAAATGTCATTATACAAATAAGGAAAGTAGGTGTAAAGCGTAGGTGAGGTGTGTCAGACACAAAGCTGTCAGACAGAGAAAGAGAGACAGTGCTCGAGCATAAGATTTTAATGCTCGAGTGTTGCTTAAAATATTTCAGAGAAAAGTTCAATGCTTTTATGCAATGCTCGAGTATTATGTGGAAGTGTTTTCAAAAGAGTCAAATACTCGAGTGATAAATCTCAGTGCTTGAGTACTGACAATGCTTCCTTAGAATACTCGAGTAATCTGTGCAAGTGTTCGAAAATATAATTTTGGCAAATCATAATACTCGAGTGATGAAATCATGATGCTCGAGTGTTAGTAATGCTGGAAGTGAATGCTGGATGTATTGTGATAGAGTATTGGTGAACAGTGAAAATTTTCAGCCCGATACTTGAGCATTGAAAGCTAGTGCTCTAGTGTTAACAGTGCTGGCAGACAAAGCTTGCAGTGTTGAATGAAAGGTCACAACACCCGAGTGCTGTTAACCTGTGCTCAAGTGTTGGCTTTGCTGGAAGCTTTTACTTGAAGTATTATTTGACACCACTGATAAAAGGCTCAACACTCGAGTGTTGCATTTACAGTGCTTGAGCATTGGCTTATGCTATCAGCCAATGCTGGAAGTGTTGTCTAACAGTGTTGAGAAAAATAGTCAACACTCGAGTGCTGAAATACAGTGCTCGAGTATTGGCAATACTTTCAGCCAATACTTGGAGTGTTAACTTGAAGTGTTTTCAGAAACCTCAATGCTCGAGTACTGGAAACCTAGTGCTTGAGCATTGGCTCTGCTGTCAGCCAATACTTACAGTGCTTAATCAGAGCATAGTTTAAAAACTTATTTTTAAAGCACAGTGCTCGAGTACCACATTCCAACACTCGAGTATTAACAACACTTCATGTCAATACTTGGAGTATTACCTGGGAGTACTCAAATTTCTTAAGTTCAAAACATGCACTGCTCGAGTATTGGATTTCACTGCTCGAGTATTGTCAATACTTTGACAAAAAACACTCGAGTATTTTCAAGAAGCACTGAATCAAAACTTTGGAACTTGAGACTTAACAAATCATTTTTCAAATTCTTAACACAATTTTGTTATCATTAAAACAAGGTATCAACATTCTCCCCCCTTTTGATGATGATAAAACAAAGATCAGAAATGTTAAAGATTGAATTAGATAGCAGAAAAGCATAATGAACATATAGGCATCATTAAACAATTCTGAAGCAAAATAACTCATAATGCTTGCATATAAACTGAATTAGTCACAACAAGAGTACAAAAGCAGTTAAAAAGAGATTACAAGCAACATTATTCCAAAAGCACTGAAACAAGACAAAATAGACACAAAAGTACTAATGATTCTGATTTCTTCTCCCCCTTTTTGTCATCAACAAGAAGGGTCAGTGAGAGGGAGAGGGTGGAGCATTAGTAGTGGATGGAGGTATATCAGGCTGAGGGACAACACTGATGGGCTGAGGATCAATAGAGGTGGCAGGTGTGACAAAGGAGGTGGTGAGGGAACTTGAGGAGCAGGTGTGGGCTAAGGATCTGGACGAAGAAATGAAGAGGAAAAATCTATCATGGCAAGCACTGTTTCAAGGGAAGGATCCTCAGGTGAGTGTGCTTGAGGAGGAGTAGCAAAAGTATAGGCTTGAGACTCTCTGATGAATTCCTCAATAGAAAGTACCCTACTGTCCAACCCAGTCACCTTGCTCTGCAATCCATCAAGTTTTTCCAAGATTTCTGCCTTGAAATGTGAAAGTTCCTCACTCATTTTTAGGATTGCAGCTTTGAAATTCTTGCCAATGAAAAAAATCATTTGCAGCCTTCAGAATGGTGCTCATGTATGTCTGTGAGTGAGTCTTGAAGTTGTCCACAAAGTTTTCACTCATTTTCCCAAACTCAGTCTCCATATAGTGTTGAATAGCAGCATGAGCAAAAGAGGGGGAAGTGGAAGGCTGAGGAGGAGTAGAAGATTGAGCTTCATCTTGACCCTGTGAAGCAGCAGATGTCCTTCTCTTTCTCTTTTTGGCCTGAACTTGTGGATGCTCAACATCAATGTTCATTCTACGAAGATGAGCTTCTCCAAAAAGAGTTGGTTCAACCACTTTATCCAATATGTGCCAAATTTTAAGACTTTTCAAGATGAAGGATACTAGAGAAGGATAAGGCATAGTCATCCTTTTTTATCCTGAATACACAAATCTCCACATCTCATCATAGATCATTTCTCCTATGTTCCTCTTCTCCTTTTTCATAATTCTTGCCATGTTACGATAATCTATGAAGGCAAAGTAAATGTAATTGCCACTTTTATTCACTATACATCTACAATAGATATAGTGAATGACTCTCTGTAAAAGTGGCATAGCAGAAGGCTCAAAAGCAAGAATACCAGTAAAAGACTCTCTAGGTCTCAACAAGCCAAAAATTTCATCCTCAGTCAAAGTAGATAAAGTTTCATCAAATCAGTAGTACCAACGAATCCATCCAATGTCTCTGAAGTGATAGAAATTTCTTTGCCCCTCATCTTTGTGACCATTGAATATGAAATAATTTCTCCATCTTTATTGGTCACAGGGTTTGAATACATGTTGTTGTAAAAGATTCTAATAATCTCAGGGCATAAATTGTCTTTAATTTGAATCAAAGGCTTGTAATGATTAAGAAATTCAGATACTTCGAACCCCATCCTATCCACTTCCTTAATATCCACATATACAGCAGGGCATAAAGACCTATTCTTCAACTTCTCCTCATAATTAGAAGGATTAGAAATAAATACCGCGGTAGTGTTGAAGCCTTCTGGAGCCCTAGGCAATTCAGTGCCCTTCTTCTTCCCTTTGCCCTTTCCTTTTGGTTTTGCCTTTGCAGAAGTAGCCATAGTAGTTTCAGGAGTGGTTCCTTCACTCTCAGTTTCTGAGTTAGTGGCAGCAGTTTGATTAGGCACTGACTGTGAGGATGTAATGAGAAGACCTTTCCCTTTTTCTTTCAAAATGGACTTGGGTTGACTTGCAGTAGACTTTTGAATGGAGGGATCCACTGACTCCTCAGTTCCCACTGGCTCAGTGATTCTCACCTTTTTAGATGGAGGTTGAGAAGCATACTTGGACTTGGAATGGGATTGAGACCTGCTCTTGCCAGCAGTGGACTTTGTGCGTGCCATTGGGAATTTTGGAAGCAAAGTATGATAAAGTGATGAAATGGAAGTGTTCGGCAACTAGAGGGAAAAAGAGGTGATTTGAGAGGTTAAATGAGTGTAATGATGGATAATAATGGAGGGGTTTTGCTGAAAATCAGTTTCTGGGAGAGGTTGTAACTGTTGAAAGGCAGTTACAGCAGTTTGGGTTGAGAGGATTTTTGATGCTCGAGTGTTAGGGTTCGAGTGTTAATGAAACAGAGACCATAAGTAACTAGAATCTTCGAGTGCTCGAGTGCTGATATTTAGTACTCGAGTGTTGGTACTCAATGCTCGAGTGCAAAAGTGTTTGTGCACGAGTGTTAATAATTGAAGATGAACAGACAAAGCAATACTCTAGTGTAAGAATCTCATGCTCGAGTATTGCACTCCAGTGCTCGAGTATTGATTTTCAATACTTGAGTATTGAAGTTTTGGACAAACTGATACATAACAGATGTCAACACTCGAGTATTAATAATCTTGTGCTCGAGTGTTATACTCTAATGCTCCAGTATTGTCTTACAGTGCTCGAGTATTAATTTTTTGAGTAAGAAAAACTTACTTTGCTCGATCATTGAAATTGAATGCTCAAGTGTTACCTGTTCTTCCACCCTTTGCTCGAGTGTTAACTGCCAGCATTGAACCAAATTCTTTATTTTACTTAAATACTCGAGTATTCTTCTAGTTGTGCTCGAGTATTCCATTTTATGCTCCAAAATTTGAATTAATGCTCGAGTGTTCATGCTTGTAGTACTGCAAGTAATTATTCAAAACACCTGCAAAAATTTGACAAAACACTCCGAAGCTTAAGTTAGTAATAGTCAATCATAAAAACAACTTCAAATCAACATTAAACAATTTTCACTTACAATTCATTGGGATTTACCATTCCCAATTCTCTTCTAATATTTACAAATTGTTCTCTGGCCAATGGTTTTGTGAAAATGTCTGCCACTTGAAGATGAGTTGGAATGAATTCAACCTTGATATCCTTCTTTTGCACATGGTCCCTAATGAAATGATGTCTAATGTCAATGTGTTTAGTTCTTAAGTGATGTACTGGATTCTTGGTGAGATTGATGGTGCTTGTATTATCACAATAAATTGGAATTTCTTTGAACACCATCCCCAAATTCTGAAGTTGCTGCTTTATCCATAAGACTTGAGCACAATAGCTTGCAGCATCAATATACTCAGCTTCAGTAGATGATAATGACACAGTTGATTGCCTTTTGCTGAACCAAGAAACCAAGGCACCCCAAGGAATTGACATTGACCACTTGTGCTTTTCCTGTCAGTTTTGTAGCCAGCATGATCTGAATCTAAATATGCAATCAATTGATTATTTGCTCCTTTTGGATACTAAATTCCAAGATCAATTATTCCATCAAGATATCTGAATATTCTTTTTACATTTTCAGCATGAGATTCCTTTGGAGCAGATTGATATCTTGCACACATTCCAACACTAAATTGGATGTCTGGCCTACTTGCTGTGAGATAAAGAAGAGATCCAATCATTCCTCTATATCTTTTAATATCATAGTCCTTTCCACTAATGTCTGCATCAAGGAGTGATGTTGAACTCATGGGAGTATCAGCACTTTTGCATTGATCCATTCCAAACTTCTTTAGCAGCTCTCTGAGATATTTGGCTGATTTATGAAGATTCCATTCTTTCTTTGCTTAATTTGAAGACCAAGAAAGAAATTCAATTCTCCCATCATGGACATTTCAAATTCAGCCTGCATCATCTTAGCAAACTCTTGACAAAGATCATTGTTAGTGGCACCAAAAATAATGTCATCAACATAGATCT
>JANTPZ010101291.1:0-10733 GCA_025593235.1 Vachellia pachyceras
TTTGTACTGCAAGGAAGTACATGTTTACATATTTATTTTCTACACTTAATTTATTGTTTCTTATGAAAATGAATGAAATGAGTATAGTTAACCTCAAAAAAATTCAAACATCATATTAATTTTAGTAATTTTTTAATTATAAATGGCTGATTCATTTGGGATTGGAGGAATGTCTAATTACACTCTCACCCTCAGTATGTGTGTAATAAAAATATTTTTATATATTATACTTCAATTAATTATTTTTTATTTAATATTCTGTATAATATTTTTTCAAAAAATTATTTTAGTTTATATTTTCACTACCCAATGATATGCATTGTATATAAATTATACCGACTTTACAGTTCTACGTAGCTCGCATGCATGTTATAATTAGTTCATGAGTATCCAATGTTGTGAGTGGATTTGTAAATTGCATGTGGAAGTCATTTGTTTTAATAGGACCACTTGGTGTATAAATATATTATCAATTTCAAATTTTATATTTACAAAATTAAATTTTTGTGAGTAACATACAAACACAAACACGTGGAGACACAACAAAATATTGCACCTCTTAGTTATATCAACTAGCTTTAAAAAAACATATTATACATATAATCCTTTATGCCATTTTAATATCAGTTTAATCCTTAAATTTTAAAAGTTCATTTTTTTTCTTTAACGTTTACATAGTTTTATTTAACGGAAAATACTAATTCAATCACCATTTTACAATTAAATGATGTTAAAATATACTTAAATATTGATTATTTAATATACTTATTTTTGTATTTTAAAATTTAATCATATTTTATTAGTATATAATAGTATAATTACTATTTAAATTTGCCGAGTTACCATTTTTGCTTAAGTAAAACTAAAAGCTTTAAGAATAAAAGATTTAAAGTACATTTTTCATACTTAAAGCATTAAATTAAAACTTGACATAAATTTAAAAGGTTAAACATATAATTTAGCTTAGAAAAGTATAAAAAGATTATCACTCACGTAAGTTGAAACCACAAGGGTTTTTAGGCATGTTTGGAAATGCGGTAGAAAAGCACTCTTACGTAAGTCGGGGTAAATATGTGGAGGAAATTATCTCATTTTACGGAAAAATATTGTTGAAAGTGTGTTTGACTTTTCGAAACGTTGCTCCAAATAAACCCTCCGTCACTCACGCCAACTTGATCAATTGATATATTATATGAAATTAAAAGTAGTTTTTTTTAACTTGTAATTCTTTTTATTCATACTACGCAAATCTTCAGCAAAGATTTCTTGATCCAATATGATCAATTTTAGACATTACAATATCCTCGTATTTATTTTTGTATCACAAATGAGATCATACTGTTTTATAAGATTCTAAGAAGCTAGCAAAATAAATAAATAAATAAAAGCAATCCTTTTGCTTCCCTAATAAGAAATAAAACATTCGAGTATTCTTATGATAGAACAATTTTCTGAGCATCGTGCTTCCTTAAAATATTATTTTCATCATCATTAAGAAAGCATGATAGAGTAGCTATAATATTAAAAATGTAGTAAACTTATCTTTTCGTTAAATGCAGATAATCTAGTTATATTTTTTTTGCCAGAAGAATATAGTTATATATAAAAAATGAGGTCTTAATTATTTGAGTTTCATAATCACGAATTGAATTTAAAACAAGCATTAATAATTAACCATTACCAATACTAAATTTTCACCTAAAAAATAATACTCCATTTGGGTACCAACAAACATAAAAAAAAAGCAGAATTTGAAGTGGTCGAATTAATAATGTAAATTATTTTTTTGACCCATTTTGTTATTTTTAGGTAATTCTGTTTTAGATTAGTTTAGAGTTTAAACATCAGTTCACTAATTTTTCTGTTAAGTGTGTGTTTGTGTGAATGTTGGAACCACTAAACCAGACACTAACTAAAGCCAACTTGCATGTGTTAAGTCTAATTCTAATAATATTAATGCTGTTCTTTTTTAAAAAAATCAGTAATTAATAACTTTTACGATGGATTTTAATTTTTAAGATCTTAAATTAACTGTAATAATCCTCCTATATCAGTATTTTAACCAAATAGTTTGTTTACGTAAAAATGATATCGCTGCAAATGGGATATGTGTAGTTCATAGAGTTAAATAAAATGAGTTTTTATTTTATTTTTTACTTTGTGAAAAATACATATTCCTATAAATTTTATATCTAATGTAGAATGTGTATAGCCTATTTTACATAAATTTTGAGTTAAATTGTGTTGGTAATGGCTTATAAATTGTGCATTATTCTATTGATTCTATAGTATATATAGATATTCTAAAGGATTATAATATGGATTGAAGTGTAAAGGAACATTTTTTAAAAAAAAACTATTTTAATTTTTTGCATATTGTCTTTTCTAAAATCCATTCAGAAAAGCATAATAAAAATTAAGAGGAGAAAGTGCATATCCCCTTGGATACCTATAGCATAATGAAAAAGGAGGAAAAAAAGAAGAAGAAAAAGAGAGACAAGAAACATTTAAAGGGTTAAAAATGAAATAGTGCATAAAAGGATTATTTTTAAAGTTTGTTAGGCCAACAAAAAAAAAGTTTAAAATTTGCAAATTATATTTAAATGTAAATGTTTTCAAGCCAAAAAAATTTTAGAGTCTATTTTTGTTTCATTTCTTTTGAGAGGAAAAATGAATAAATATAGAAAATTTTGTTTTATTTTTTATTTTTTTGGGACATGGTGTTGAGTTATCTATATTCTATTTGTTTGTTTGGAACAACATTCTTAAAAGATAAACAGACGTTCAACAATATTTTTTGATAAAATAAAATAATTTCCTCCATATATTTACCTTTATTTTTTAAAAGTGATCCTTCACTACTTTTATAAATGGCATTGTTTGATTATTCATGCATCTCCTTGGAAGAAGAGAAAGGTCGGAATGACGTTTGAAGGCAAGCTTTATGACTTTGGTACGTAGCAACAGTACTATATGACTTTGTCCCTTGCGGCCAATGAGTGGCCTTCAAATTGATGCCACTTTAATCGTTAATCTACCCCTCAACAAGGACTCACTTTTTATAATTTTTTAATGATAAAATATAAGTAAATTTATCATCAGATTCTAAATAACCCAATTAATAAATAAAATATTTTAAAAATTAAAAAAATTATCATTAGGTTCTAATAGTAGTTGTCTGGTTGTTATTGACGATTAATGAGGTTGTTAATGACAACCAAACCAGCTAATATGAGGACCTGATGGTAATTTTGTCAATTTTTATAACATTTTGTTCATTAATTTTTTTCAAATAAATATGTTCCTCTGGTATTAATACAAGATTTACTCTATTGAAAAAATTGAACACCAGAGTGAGTTTAATATTAAGGATTAGATGTGTATAATTTTACCATTCAATTACCATTATGTAAGTTAAATAGAGATAAAGTTAAAAAAAAATAGTTACATTTTAAAACATATTTAATGATGTTTAAAATTTTTTTAACATGGATGAAACATATTTAAAGTTATATACAAATAAGATAAGAGGAGCACTCCCTCTTATTTCCACTTTAGAACATCTTCTTGAAGGTGCTTTTTTAACCAAAAAATAAAAGAATTCATGAGCTCATAAGCAATATCATCCCTGGCCAAACTCCATCACTAGCAATGCATGGAGATTGATTGGGAATACAAAATTTTGAAGATTGATAAAAAATACAAGGATACGTTTCCATATCGGTAGGGGTAAAAATAGTCAAGAAGCCTGTCATGGGCTTCCCACCTGACATGTTGGTAAATGGTTAAACTGAAAATTGCTGTAAAAGTATTTTTTGCTGAGCGCATGGATCATTTTATTAGAAGTAATTTTTGTTTAAAATACTGTAGGGTACTATATGTGTGTAACTCTTCCATAAGGGATTCCACTATTGATTTACCATCAGAGCTTTTAAAGCCGTATTTAATTATTTAGGGCTTATTTGAAAGTCCTTTTGAAAATAGCTTTTACAGATTTCGATGTAAAACTTAGGTTTTGGAGAATAACTTTTATGGATTTCAAGGCAAAACCTAGGTTTTGAAAATGTGATTGCATTTGTGAAATTTTAGCTTTTACGGATTCTGAGACAAAAAGTACGTATGAAAGAGGAAAAAGAAAGAAATAAAAGTAGGAAAGAGAAAAATTATTGGGAAAGAATGTGTGATTTGATAAGAAAATAGCTTTTCAAAACCTAGATTTCAAACCGAGGTTTTGTATGTAAAATAACTTTTCTGAAAAATGTGAGTACTTAAATAAAATCTAGATTTTAGAGTAAAATTTATATTTTGAAACCAAACTTAAATTTTAAGAAGTGAAGACAAACAAACTTTGAACGAGTCATTTTAGATTTTGTTGATACGGTTAAAAATAACTTATAAGTGAAAGAATGTACCCACTTATGTGTACTCCTTTCGGTTTAAGACAGATATCTTGACTCGGATTGCTCATGGTTGGAGCAATATCGCTGCATTTTATTATAGGGAAAAGCAACTTTTAGAATCCCTTGTTGCGTTGGTCAAAAAAAGAATCCATTGTTGCATGCTGTATGCATAATGTTAAATCATGGACCACAATTTTTCCAATTTGAATTTCCAAATAAATTAAAAAAGACAAAAACACAGAGAAGTGGGACATTTTTTTTTGTTGTCTAACGTCAAATTCAAATGTGTAGGTCCCACTTCCATTTATCCCCAATATTTTACATAAATTAATTGCAAGTGATCAATCAACCAAAAATAAGTAAGCATAAATTTTGAATTTCTTAATTTATTTCTTATACTTTATCCATTTTATAATATAAGTGACTTTAATTAATTCATGGGAATAAAAAAGTGGCAGTTAACTCATGTAATATGTCCTAAACTAAAATATTTTTCTACTTTTACTCTTATGGAAGAATGTGGATAAAATTAATATTAATTGTAATGACAAAAATGGAAAATAAGCATAGATTATTCTAGGGCTGTTTGGATTAGTGTAGGAGAAGCATGTTTATCCATCTTGAGATAAAATCCATCTCGCATATTTACTTCGTAAACTGTCAATATGCTTGTTTGGGATTCTCATTTTCCCAACTGTGCATGCAAACCAAGACAAAACCATCTCGAAATCTGTAAAAACCATATTAAAAATATGAAAAAACTATCTCAAAATCTGTAAAAACCACCTTAGAAGCCTTAACTCTTTTCTCCCAACGGATTTCTCAGACACACAATAATGTAGAAAAAGTAGCTTTTACTGCTAATTGAAATATACACTCTACATATGACTTGGATTTTGCACCAAATTATTAAAGAGTTATATTATAGAGGAAATTGATTATTTTATATAACATATGCGTTCTTGCATCTAATTATATTTAGGACAAATTGATCGTTTACTCCTTTAACTGTTCATCCAATTATAACTCTATTCCTCAATTTTAACTCGGATACAACTCAACCCTTCGACTTAGGGAAACAGGGGAGGGAGCGTTTATATGGAGGATGAACAGAAGAGCTCATTTGAAGGCGACCTCAGCAATTCTTAATATTATAATTTTGCCACCTTGAATGAGCCAAGATGACTTGTACATTTGACTCGTTTGACAACATGGTAGAGAAATGCTTTTACCATTTACGAGGTAAATTTGTGAAAGATGTTATCTCGTTTTACAGAAAAACACTGTTGAACGCAACCTTGGCTTTTCCAAACGCGTTGTCAAACAAGCCCATTACAAAGATTAATATATCAAATAAAAAAAGTTCAGAGAATGAGTTAAAAGTTGAGGGATTGAGTCATATAGGATCATAGGTAAGGACTGAGTTATAATTGAGTTAATAATAGAAGAATAACAAATTAATTTTCCGTTATATTTATTAAAAGGATGGAATTAGTTGAAACTTGAGATGACTGTCAAATTCATATGGAATTCAAATTATAGTCAAATCATTGAGAAGGGCTTTGAAAAGAAATTGAATATTGAATATGGATGGAGAGATACGTTCTACAAATATCACCGAATGGATTAATAATTGTCATTACATGCTTTTTCTCTTCACTTTTTGGGACACAAAAACGTAATTTATGGCATTAGAACAAAAAAGTCAAATATTGTGACTCCATGTTTCCTCACCCCTCACAAGTGGCACTATTATTTAATTGCTCCAAAATAACTTGTCCTGCAATTGTATTAATAAAAACAGTTAAAATTTAAATATATAATAAAATTTCAACGATCGATGATTTGCTAATTGCTAATATTAATTTTATTAACCATATTGAATCTTAACATTATATTATTATTTTGGTTAAAGTATACTTCTGAACCTCTAAATTTAAATTAAATTTCTGTTTGATTCATTAAGTTTAAAAAGTGTATTTTTATGTTTTTACTCTTAATAATGTTAGTTTAATTGAATGAAAATGTTAACTCATCAAATTGAAACAGTGATTATGGAATTAAATACAGATAAAACATGGTTAAATTTTAAAGTATAAAAATAATTATATTAAAAATTAATAATTAAGCATATTTTGAAAGTACTAAATTGCTGAATCAATATTTTTTCTTAAATAAAACTCAAAGCTTTAGAAATAAAGAATAAAAAGTGCATTTTTAAATTTAAGTGACCAAACAAAAATTTTATGCAAACGTATGCTATGGCCTAATCTCTCTCTCCCCTCGTTGTCAAATATTAGTACAGAGAAAAAATATTTAATACTCCTTAAAATACATTTTGACATCTCTCTCATCACAGATTTGAACAATTATTTATCATATTATGAAGAATTAGATGACTAACCCCTTCTGTTAAACCCATTTCCGAGTAACTCGTTGCATTTCTAGATATTAGGTTAACAACATTGATAGTTTTTTTGAATCTGCAAATATAAGCAATGTTGGACCCTAACCCAAGTTACTTGGCTAGGCTACTTTACTGGGCCAAATAGCCCAAATTTTTCCTTAAAAATGCCACCATTATGTAAAAAATTACATGAACCCAACTTGGTTGGACCAACTGTGTGGCTGGGTGGAAATATTTTTGAAAAAAAATCAGATAATTAATCCAAATACCCTAATACCATTAATCTCAAATCACAACCTTTTGCTGGGCGGAAACATTTCTTTAATTCTATAAAGTATTTATTCAGTTCTTTAACACCATTATGTTTGGAATAACTTTTGAGAAAAAATGATAAAGGTGATTTCATAAAATAGATTTTGGAGAAATGCTTATGAAAAATGGAAAAAAATGACATCCGAAAAACTATGGGTTTCCATCCCCAAACCATGATTTTCTTGTTAAAATTAGATTTTAGAAACAATGGTGTTTGGGTGGATTAATCAAAATCATAGTTTTGATGAAAAAAATTGGTTGCGAAAAAAAATGTGTTTTGGGTTTACCCTTAAAAATTGCTTTTTTCGTCCCACCCAAACACGTACTTGTAAGCTAAAATGATAACTTTTTGTGCTAACCATTGTTATTTTTAAGAATTAAACTTAATAGCATTTGAAAATGTTTTGTCAACGTTTAGAATTTTAATATCAACATCATTTTGTTAATCAAGTTAGAGGATTGAAAAAACACTTTATAAAATTAAACTGTGAAGATAAAGTCTTTTTGAGAGTTTTATTTTGAGTTTGGCAAGCTAAATTATGCAAAACGAATTGTTCTTTAAAATTAATTAACAATAATAAATATGTCAGATATATAATTTTTTTCCAAATGATCTCTATTTATGAAGATGAAAAGTTTGAGAGAAAACGAATGAGTGTAACATTATGTGTTTGGAAATTCCGTTAGAAGAAAGGAGTTTATGGATTTTGAGATGGCTTTTACGGATTTCAAGATGATTTTGTCTCAGTTTACGTATATCGTTGGGGGAACGAACTTCCAAAACAAGCACATTGTAGATCTAAGAAAACCCAGAGACTTAGCCTCTATAATTGCTAGAAACATTTAATAGCGGTAAAAAAAAAAACAGCACCTTAGGAAGGTAAAAGTTGGGTCTAAGGTTGTGAAGTCTGCGTTGGCGAACAGCGGCGAACGGGAACTCTACGCGATAGCATATCATATGAAGAAGCCACAAATCAATGACAGTAAAATTCTGGTCTAAGGCATATAGGTGTTGGCCCTTTACCTTATCCTTATTACAGCACCCTACAGAGGTCCTTGACAACACAGGAAGTTGGGAAAATCAAATGATGGCGCATTGCCTTGTTCTCTCTGCTTGGATACCACTCTCAGTGGTGCCTTTTTCGAGAGCTGGGTATGCTCCATTATTATACTTCAAGAGCTGGGCATCATAGTAAAGAGTAAATCAAGTTGTTAGTTAATTAAGTCCATCACTAGTACAAGAAACACATCGGACATTGATCAAACAGGTCATCTAACGTCAACTAAAAGAGTGGCATCTAATTGCGTGACGTTGTTTCTTATCCAATTAGAAGTCAATTATTCACCTGATGTTACATGGAAAGTTATAACATTGATCATAAAATAACTAAAGTTATATTGAAACGACAAGTGTGAGAAAATGTTGGAAGTAAAGGTTTAGTCATCGGTTATTAACAAATAACCAACAACTACAATGTTGTCCTGTCACACCCTAAAATTTAGAGGTGATCGGCACGGAACATGAGATATATCACATTCCTTAAGCCTTCCATTTTAAAAAAAAATATCCATATCATTTGCCCAGTCGCTAAATACTAAATAATACAATGTACCCTTTTTTTCTCAAGATTATGGTATAAAAACATTTTCTGCATTATCAACATATAATAAAAGTACAAGGATCTTACCCATAGACTACGTGGAGCGTCTAGTCTTTATAAATAGTGCATACACATGCGTTTTTATATATGCCAAACAGCAACTACAATATAAGCCAACATCTTTTATAACAACAAAGAGGCTCTTCATGGCTCAACCAAAGGCATAGGGTCAAGTGGGCTATCTGAAGCCAAAATAAACTTCCGGTGAATAACGTCCCATGAATATAATCGTCTAAATTTAAGAAAAATCATCTAAATGATTCAACCACAATGCATATCGTAACAAGTCTCATTTTCTGCAGATTATAATCAAATCACATTTAAAACTGTATAAAAAATCATTTCTTAGAAAATCTCAAATACGTGTGAAAACCATTCGTTTGTCAAAATCGATTTAAAAATACTACTCAAATCTCAATTTTCGTAGGACTTCAACAGAACGGAATATCAGGCGTGGACACACAGTCCACGAGGGTAAATAATCAGGCGTAGCTCGATGCTACGAAAACAGGCGCAGGGATAACCCCACGAATAACAGGCGTGAGTCAAATGCCCACGAATGTCAGGCGAGCTCGAGATTAACCATGGTGCACCAAGGACTAACAGTACTGCTGTTAGTAACTAGCGTTCTGTATTCAGTCCTTTCAAAAACATTGTCGAGCATGCACGGAATCAATTTCCAAACCGTCTTTAACAATAAAACTATTTTAAAATAATTTGCGATAAGGATCCCAGCATGAAAAGTGTACAAACAATCTCAAAATCATTCTCAAGCATGCATAGAGTATATATCAAAATCATTCTCAAGCATGCATAACGCATGAATATTCTATTTCTTTTTTTTCTTTTTGCCATCTCTATGCATAAATTAAAATTCCAAAAGTCTTTCTTTCGGCTTTCACATTTGAATATTCACTTCAAACAAAATTGAAAACGAATAAATAACATCAAATAAATTCCTCCACCATTTCTCTTCATAACGTATAGGAGAGGATCAAATAATTCCGAAAATCCTTTATCAATGAAATCATGCTCAAAATGTAGCAACAAATAATAAAATATGTAGATAGTAAAATGTGGTTTATAAAAATTATAATGGGACGCTATTCACTCACCTTTATGCTCTCAATGTATAACATTTCTCTATCCTTCAGCTTCCAACTCATCTTCTTCCTCCTTTCCTAACAATAATATATACAATATTTAATCAACACCCATAATACTTCTAAATTTATTACCAGTTTTGAAAAATCATAATTTATTCCATAAAATTCCGAATGTAGCGATTCAATTGCTCATTTAAAGCTCTCTACATCCTTTTTCAAATAAATTTAACATTCACAATTTATCATAAACCCAAATCCTAAAATTAGCGCTCCAAAGTTCTGCTTATTTGCTTACTTTTCCACATTTCCAGATTTCAACCCAAACTTTGATCATCCATAACTTACAATTTACTTATCCAAAAATTGCATTCTATGACTCAATTTAAAGCTTATCATGAGAACTATTTGCTTGCCAAATTTCATTGTCAACAAAGAACATTTGACCAATTCAAAACCTACGCAAAGTCAGCTGCTTCATCAGAAAAAAATACCCTTTTTTCCAGTTTTCTTAACCAAGTTGAAAAATTCATAACTTACACTCCACCCCTCCAAATAATGTGTTCTATGACTTATTTTAAAGCTTGACATGTGTACTAAATGCTCACCAAATTTCATGGGCAAAGGAGACCTCTTGACTAATTAAAAGCTCACTCAAAGTCAGCTATCCAACAACTTCCAGCACAAATTTTAGATTTCCATGAACAATTCCTCTAACCCATATTAAATTCCATACTTCAATTTACTTACCGAATCCATATAGCATTAAGCAATGTCAACTCTTTTAAGAACCTTCAATATATGATAAAAACCTTTAATACTTATGGCCACCATAATCAATTTATTTGCT
>JANTPZ010101293.1:0-11849 GCA_025593235.1 Vachellia pachyceras
AAAGAATCAATTCCCTAAGCGAATGAGGCATCCTTCTAATTTGCCTCTCCAAAATCCGGTGAAAACCTATACTTAATTAATCATGAGCCAAAATCTAGGAACAAAATAGGCCAACGCATTTCAGGTCTTCATGATTCGCCCCCTGATGAAATAAAACAGAACAAAATTGAGCACGATCTCAGCACCCAGAAGTAGTTTTCCCCTATTGGAAATCGTAATTCTACAGACCAGACCAAGCCATGGGGTACAAGCTGATCTCGCTAATTCAATCACCGACAACATGAAAGAATCTTAATAATGGAAAGTGGGAATCTGGCGTCTCCGAATTTCAGAAATTCAAATCATTAATCTAACTCTAATGCAAGGAAAAAATAATATAACACTTCAAAGGTAAAGAGATTGAACCTGTTTGCGAAGGGCGTCCCACGAACTTGGCAGCTCCATGGATAAAGAAGGATGAAGAAAAAACCAAACTATGGAAATTTCTGACTCTGAGAATTTGGGAATTTTGTGTGTCCTTCGGAGGAATGCGATTAGGGAGTCGTTTGGCGATTGATGACGGGCCGCCTGCTCCCCGCAGACGGCTATGCACAATTTTGAGATCCAACTAATAATAAAGACTTTTGGTAAGAAAATATTTGCATCCGGTGTGGGGGACAAATTACCATTCGTATCAATTACTGTGTTAGTTTGTAATTAAAAAAAGAAAGAAATTTACGGATTTTTAGATAATTTTACGGATTTCAAAATATTTTTTATGGATTTCAAAATGATTTTTACAAATTTTAATATGATTTTGTTTTGATTTGCGTGTACCGTTTAGAGGAATGATGTTCCCAAACAAGCACTATATCATTTTTGTATTTACAATTATAATTTATAATACTAGTTAAGTGTTATAGAGCACTTTAATAATCCGTTTGGTACATGGAAATATTTCTGTTAGAGGTCGAGGTGAAAATGAAAATATAATTTTAAATAGATTTTAAAACATGTTTGATATAATAGAAGGAGTGATACAGAATTTTTAATTGAAATATTTATTTTTAATATGAAACTATAAAAATGCTCTTAGTTAGAGGAAAACACTTGCCCCCTTCGCCTGCATCCATAGCCATTACCTTCAAGAACCAAGGCCACCGGAAAACCCGCCACCGGCAAAATCAACTCAACAACAACCAAATTGGAAAGGGAAAAAAAAATGATTCATCACAAAATCAACGGCAAGTTTGAGCTCCGAGTATGAAGGAGGAAGGGGACCTGGTTTGAGCTTCAAGTACAAGCAAGCCAGTGTCTCCATCCTCAACGACGAGTTCATCGCCCAGGTCCCCACCGTCGCCATTGACCTCATCGAGATCGAGGTCAACTCCTCCGTCCTCAATGACGAGTTCATCGCCCAAGTCCCCACTATCGTCGTCATCCCACCTTTACTCCATCCTGATATGGGTTGAATATCTTTCGTCACCGTTATCTCAGCCATAATGGGAGATGAGGACGTTGGACTAATTCTTCATAGATATGAAGCTACAAAGTAAAATTAGAGGGGGGTGTCAACATCGCAAATCAAAGAACTGGTTAGAAATTGCCATGGCCGTGGGTGCTAACGTAGCAAAGATCTAACACCGTGGCCATGGGTGCTAACGTCAGTGGTGACAATGAAGGTGGGCTGAACGGAGAAGAAGATAAGAGGAAGGTGATGGCCGGACATGTTGAGAGTAGAGATGGTAAGTGAGAAAGGAAGTGAGGTTGGAACCAGTTACATAGCATGAGCTTGGAATCCAATTTGATCAATTTTGATTTCCATGGAGTCTGTGGAGATCTCGGTTACAACGCACCAAACACACATAATATAGGTTCCACCCCCAATTCCAAAGGGGGCATAAAGTATTTTTTTTTTAAGTATATGCAACGTTCTAAAATATTTTGTAGTACATCAAACATACTGAAGTATTTTTTATCATATGCATCCAACACCTTAAAATATTTGTTGGTGCATCTAACAGTAAGGTATAAAGAATACTTTAAGATGCCGGACACACTGCAAAAAATATTTGATGATATTGAATGCATAAATACTTGAAGGTGTTAAAGGTGTATAGAAAACAAATATTTCAGTGTATCGGATACGCATTAACCCTATAATAAAATATAGTGTGAAAAAAATGCCTTCTTAATTTGTTTTAATTATATAACCCTGCTTTTTATTTTTTGTTCAAAACCCTGCTATTTTGTTTGACATCATTAGGATTACTTTTTCTGAAATAATATTATTCACCACAATCTATATGTTTCAAATGACCTCACCAATAAATTTAAATTTATGTGCCTAAAAATCTTAAACATATACAACAATATAACAAGTTTTATAAATCAACATGGATCAACCGGTAAATTCCAAAGATATAAATTTAATAAAGCTTATAATATAATCAAAAGTAACAAATTTGATAGTTTAATAAAAAATTTAAAAATATGTAATTAATAAGAGGGACTTCTATTTTTTCCCTATAATTATGAAAAACCCACTGCACTTTATTGTAACTAGTTTCATAAATTGTTAAATCAATGATTATGTGGTAGGAGTTATAGTGTGTGGAGGGGGGGTGTGTGAGCTTTGTATTTAGCCATTGTAGGATGAAAATAGGTTGAACAAAAAAAATTGTAGGATGAAAATATTATATATGATTTTTTAGGTAATCTTAGGGTATCCCCACCTACGTGTCAAGTGAAACTAATCCCTCGTTGTACTGAGGTTCATTTAAAATGTGTGGAAATATATATGATTTGGCAATAGGATATATGTTATTAAGAAAATAATATTGGTGGGCCATAAAATCATTGGGCTGATCCAATGAGAAAAGGATAAAGCCCAAGAAAAGAAGCAATAGAGAGAGAAAATGTGGATAGAGAAAGTGGGAAGATTTTTGGACACCCGGGTCTAATCGTATAAGATATTATCGGTTATATTTACCGTCACGTTTATTGAAATAAAATTTATCTTTCATACTTAACTCATAAATCGTAAATTACTTTAAAAAAATAATTTATACAGTTAATTCAAACAAGTTCTATATACGAGCTCAATGCCAAAAGTGACCAACACATACAAAGTTCTTAAATTTAGTAATATTATAATTATTTTACCTCCTTTGAATATTTTGTCTTATTTCCTAAAAATTTTATTCAATGTTCAAACATACTGTATGGGTGTTGAAGCCGAATCTGAGAGAAAAATATTATTGAGAGGCTGTTTAACTAAACATATCCCCCCAAAACAAAACCAAAAAAAAATTAAGATGAATTGTGCTGCTATAGACTTTACATTTTATATATAGGGAGAATTAATATGAGGTATTAAGCAAGAGATTTAATTATCAAAAAAATCTTAATGATAAGTGAGTAGTATAAATTAATTGTCATTTATTGTACCAAAACTTATCATTGTATACTCTTTAATTGTTATTTGACTTATGGGTAATTAACCCACCTCCTATTTTTACCTTGTAAAACCAAACTAGCATGAGGGTAATCTTTCAATAATAATCCTTTATTATTTGTTTTTATTTTCCTTCTTTTCTTTTATTCTAAAAAATTTGAGTGAATTGAATCTCGAGAGCTTACCAACGTTAAGATCTCAAATTCAAAAAAAGTTTACTTCTACATTCTCCATGCACATGAATTTTATGGTGACAATGAGATTTAGACCTATATTCTCATGGAGTATGTATCTCATTCTTATTGGCCATATGAATTTTATTGGCAGCTCACCTTGTATAAATTGGTTAGTGTTTATCAAGGTTTGTTATTTTAATTGATTTTAATAATTCGAGGTAAACATGCCATATAAGTTTTATCTTGATTTACGTGAAAGTGATTTTTAAATTCTTTCGTTGGTTTTTCAAGCAATAGCTTGCAATGCCCACTTGACAGAAAAAATGCCCTGCCTAGGCCCATAAAAAATGTTCTGAAAGAGATTTGGGCATTCCTGGGAGGACCAGGCATCAAACATGGCACGCAGCCCTGCCCTGATAAAATATATATGTGGAGTTATCCAAGCATCTATAACTCATTTCCTTTGGAAACGCGGTGGAAAAGTGATTTTACGTAAATCGAGATAAATATGTAAAAGAGATTATCTTATTTTGCGGAAAAACACTGTTGAACGGACTTTTGAACACCCTAGAAGTGTTGCCAAACAACGCCAATGAATTCCGGATAATTGGATGTTATTTACTTTTTCTTCAAATAAGAATATTGTGTTAGGACCTATTGTGTTGTGTCTGTTCCCTTCAACTGAGATCTCCATTGATAACTCATCATACATTCATTCATCACAAAGGAGAACAGGATATATTATAGTATATACATTTATCACGCATCACTCTTTTTTGACTTCAAACATAACATGCCATCTTTCTGATGCACTCACATTCCTGTAATAGAAATACTCTGATCATATCAACTAAAAGATTACAAATTCCTGCTCCACTTGATATGATGATGGTCACATTTACCTTAGCGCTTCCGAATGCGAAATAAAGTGCATAGATAGAGAGTGTTGCAACATTCTTGTTCCAAAATGACTCTCACAAAATAGTGTTGTTTTTATTGGGTGTCTGGCATGCTCAGAGAACGAGAATGATCAGAGTCTATCATCTTCTGAAGCTACCAGGGGCTGAAGTAGTTGTTGCCTTGGCCTCTTCTTCTTGTTCATCGCTCAGCTTCACTAAAGTGTAAGTGCCTGCTCCACTCAGAGCTCCAAGTATGGGAGCTATCAGATAAAGCCATATGGCTCTGTAGTTGTTTGCTGCTATTGCTGGCCCCAGTGTTCTTACTGGATTCATTGACCCTCCTGTTGCTTGCCTGTTGTGTGCCAATACACCATTCACTCAAATCATCTATCATTATTATCAGGGGAAATAAATCTTGTTATCCCATAGTAATTCATAACTTAATCCTTATAGGTTTGACTCGATTATGATAGGTTCCTGAAATTTGACTTAATGCAACTTAGTCTTTTTAGTTTAACTATTTAAAATATTAGTCTCTACATTTTAGAAAAAAATTATCTATTTTGTAAAGCTTAGGAACTAAAGTTTAAAATCTCTAAAACTATAAAGATTCAGTTACGAAGAATTAAATTTTAAGATTCAAGTTTTAATTAAGTCAAAACCATAAGAATTGCATTATATGGAATCAAAATTTAAGAGATAAATTATGATTGAATCACAATTATAGAGACCAAGAAATTAATGTTCCGAATGTATATTTCATGAAACTTTGGGGTTAACGTTTTAAATAATTAAAACTATAAGGATTAAGTTGTAATGAGTTAAAAGTTCAAAAACTGGATTTCAAATTAATAAAAAATATAAGGATTGTGTTACAATTGAATCAAGATTATAGGAACCAAAGATTAACTTTCCTTGTCACTATTTTCCTTAGGCCCCTCTTTTGTTGTCTCATTTCCAAATAGTGAACTATGAACGTTTTGTCTTCTCTCAAAAAATAAAAAATAGTGCTCCATGAACGTTTTTTCTTATTATTATTTGTATAAGCATAGACACTTGAAGAATCATGGAGAAACTGTTTTGTTTCTAAATTAAGAATTAGATCTCTGACATCAACACTAAATAAATTAGATTAATGTTTAGGACATACCCGGCGATGAGAATGTTGAGCATAACGGTGGCTCCCACTGCGATTCCTGCAAGCTCTCCCACCTGCATAATCCTCATATTATGTCACCAAATCCCAAAAGAAATCAATCGGTTCTTGTATTAAAGATTGGGCGTAGCGTTGCATAAACTCTTTCTTTTTACTATTCAACAACTGTCTTCTACTTTAATTCCTAGGATGAATCAACCTATGTTGCTTTCCATTCTGGAACTTGTATTATAACCATACATATATTTATATATAAAGAAAGACACTTACGGCTCTTGTGTCGGTGGCTACCGCAGTGACGACGAACATGAGGTTAAAACTGATGATGAACTCTAAAGCAAAGGCTTGGCCATATCCTGTTGAAGGAACAGTGACTCCTCCATTCATGAATGGATTAAATATGCCTTTTAGTGCAAATGATGCACATATTGACGCCATTACTTGTGCTCCAATGTACACTGGAACCTGCAAATTGATCACACTTAGCTTGAATCTCTATGAGTAAATAATTAGCTTCAAAAAGTTGAGAGTCAACTCTGGTTAAGGAGTAGAGATGTAATTAAGCACAATCTCATTAATTAATTACATGTTTCCATGGGAAATGCTTTAGTGCAGCAAAGGAGATGGTGACGGCGGGGTTGAGATGAGCGCCGGAGATGTGGCCGGTGGAGAGGATCACGACCATCACCGCCAGACCGGTGGTGCCGGCGCAGCCGATGAGAGTCTCAGCGCCTTGTGTCTTCTGGTTCACTATAGCAGCAGCTGTCCCAGCAAACATTAGAATCAGAGTGCCAATGAACTCAGCTCCTACCTGTTGTTGCACAAATAATCATCACAATCTTCTCATAAAAATTTGATCTTTCTCTGTTTTTTTGAAATCAACCCATGAAAATTAACACATGAAAGAAAAATGGGTCAGCGATGGATTAACAACTTTCTCATAAAAAATTTGATCTCTCTGTTTTTGAGATCAACCCAATAAAATTATGACATGAAGGAAAAATAGGTCAGTGTTAGAGGACCTATTCCCTCATAAAAATTTGATCTTTTCCTTTTCTATTTATAGCTTTGATGTACCTTTCTTGCAAGAGGGATAGGAGGGGGTGGCAATGAGCAAGAGACTCTGGGCAAAGCTCCTTCTTCCACATTCCATTCTTCAACACTGAAACACTTGCACTTGTTCAGAAGTGATTTTTTCCTTCCATAGCCATTCACATTCCCATTACTTCTCTCAGACTTGAAACCTCCAAACAGAGGTCCACCAGGAGTCCCTGGTGTTGTAGGTGCTGAAGGAATCTCCTCATTATCCATCTCTTCAAACACCACACAACACCAAAATTACACAGAGAGAAAGAGAGATGGCTTGGAGGTTTTGGAATCTAATGTTTGTCTCTACGCAATAACAATGCTTGGAGGGTATGATATATATAATGGAAAGTGTGGTTGACTTGTGGAATAACAATGGAAGAGAGAGAAAGAAAAATAAGTGGCTGAGAGTTGAAGGGACTGAGAGACAAGAAAGGAGAAGAACCATAAGAAGAAATATGGCCTCATCTTTTGGGAAGTGGACAATGGGACATATCTGCAAGGAAGGGGCCATGACTATGGGATTTGAGAAAAGAGGCTTTAATCATAAGCATTACCTCATCTCAATCATACTTATTCTATTTCTAGTTTTTCTACCACCCCCTGCATTTTTCCCTTCAAATTGTCACCTGCAACTTCTAGTTTAGATTCCTTCTCTTTACAAAAGTGTGTGTCTGAGAATATAGATAGGGCTTGTTTGGATAGTCCGTTGAAAGAACGAATACAGATTCCAAGTTAAATATGTAAGAGGAATTTTGTCTCGGTAAGTGCAGGAATGGGTTTGCCTCCCCAAACAAGCCAATAGTATATTTGAAGAGATACAATCAAAGAGCGGATTAATCTAATAACATGATGAAATAATTTGATATAGTGTTTGTGCATTTGCCTAAGTTAAAATCACAATTATCATAAAATTATCGTCTTTACCCACTCTGCAAAAACATTACATTATGAGTATCTTCTCAATGGTTGGGTCATAATGAATATTCCTTTTGCAGAGTACAGGGTTGTTCTTTCCGAAGATTTTAATTCTAAACTTCATTTAACTAGCTAGTCTTTGCGCATTTTCTCATACTCTCTTATTCCAAAATAATAATAATAGAGTAGTACGTAGTGGTAATGGTAATAATTTGATGAAGGCATATTTCCTATTATATAATGACTTCTTCTAACCAACTGCCATGATGCAGGGAAGGCTCTGTCAAAAAGAAAGGGACGAGTTAAACCTCTGACTAGTTTTTCATGGTATGAGTTGGGTGGAGTATAAATAAAAGTCTACATTTCAAACCTTTCCCTTTAATTTGGAGGGAAAATAAAATTTACGTATGAGGAAATTTTGGTTCACTACTACTCTACTAGACGGGGAGAGTGAGTAGCTTATATATGAATATGGTAGTATGATTAGATGAGTATATATACAAGCATATGTATTTTTAAATTAATTAGAGACAATATTATTGAATGTATTATTGAACATTAAATATAATTAATTTCCCAATGAAAATTTAAATATTAGTTTATCATGTTGTGAGAGAATAGATTTATGTTAAACCCGTTGTATATATACATCATATTGCTCTCTCTGTGTGTGTATTTGCGTGTATTTTGTTAAAACATATGTATCTTTTTATTGAAAGCATTATGTTTGAGGAATTGTTAGACACTAAATATGAACATCGCTTCTAGTAAAGATATGAACATTAGTTCATCACGTTGTAAGACACTAGTTTCACTATGTATATATATAGTATACACACACATCTTGTAATATATATTAGTTAATGCAAAAAAGGCATATTTTGTATTCACAATCTGTACTTTTACTAATACTTAATGGGCCCGTTTGGCAAATTGCCATAAGCCACTTATAAGTGCTTATTCACATAAGCCGAGGCAAATATGTGGAGGAGATTGTCTCGTTTTGCGGAAAAGCACTGTTAAACGTGCTTATGAAAATAAGCCCATGGTTACCAAACAGGCCCAATACTTAGAAGGCCCACTTGTATTATCTTTTATGTCTTAATTATGGCTATCACAAAAATAAATATCATGATGCTGTACAAAAATATTTTCAGCTTTTAACCATATGCGGATTCTACGCCCAACCTGGAATATTCAAAGCTCAGGTGCAAATGAGATTGTATTCTTCGATCATACTATAAAAATAAATAAATATTTCCCTAAGGGTAAATATAGTAGTTAGATAATTAATTTATAGATATTAAAAAATAATTAAGTTGATTTTATTTTTAATAAATGTGTGTTGGTTTTTTCTAAAATAATTGTATAATCATTATTCACATATGAAAATCCATTCAATAGATGCAATCAATGGGATATTTTAAGAAAAAATTGTAAAATTAGGAGGTAGAGTGCATTAGAGTCTTACATTTATGCTCAAAATAAAATATTCAATTAGATTATACGTTTAGAATAATACTCAAATAGATCGTACATTTAGAATCTGATTGGAGAAAGTAAAAAATAAACATCAAATTTTGAGTATTTTTTTATAAAATGGTTAACAAATGAACAAATCGGAATCTGCATCATGAGAAAAAAGATGGAACAAAAGCCAACTGCCAATTAATTTCATGAGTAAGGTGACACCCTACAAGAGAAAACCAAAGTAATGATATATGTATGTCAAACGAAAATATTTTAAAAAAGTAGGTTGTTACTGACAGAATTATCAATGGGTTAGCAATGGAATTAGCGACTCTAAGAAAAGTAATAACCAGCATATGTCAGTAACAAGTTTTTTTTAATACTGTTGTTTGACATATCTAAGAAAAGTAATAACCGGCATATGTCAAACAATATATTTAACTTGTACTACCAGAAAAATGTCATTTAATGATGAAAAATTTATCGTTAAATAGTTATTTTTTATCACTAAAATGAGGGTCGCTAATATTTTCCGTTGCTAAGTCCATCAAGGGAAAAATTCCAATTAAAATTCCTCAATAATCTTGGTATATAGCCATTTAGCGATGGATTTTTCCGTCACTAAATGACATTTCTCTGTTAGTGTTGAGAGGTATATGGAATCAAGGAATCTAAATGTAAGATGAACATTCATATACTTTAACTTAAGTTTTGCCCCCAAGAAATCAAACAAACAAAGAACCAAATTCGATTTAATTGATCAAGTGATTATTGTTGCTGTTGGTGTTGTTGTTTTATCATATGTGATGTCCACTCAATGCCTACCATCTTCCAAGCAATTTCCCGATCTTATCATAACAAATTAAATAGAGGTGCCTATACGCAATAAAGGAGATTCTTATATACATGATGATTAATGACTTTATTTGATGAAGTGATTTTACAAACTTATATATTAAGTGTTTGTGTCAATATAAGTTTATATATGTGCTTCCCATGCATATATAGAAATGAAAGTAATGTTTAACAGCTAAGAAACATAAAAGAGAACCACATTTGTGTGTGTGTGTGTGTGTGTACAATATTTGCGTCTTAACTAAAAAAATCCAGTATTGTATTGTATGTTATATTGGTATTAAAAAGTTCTTTATCTATTTGAGAAAGATGTATACTAATATACTATTCCATGAAAAGTGGCTAGCGGAAATGATGAAAGGTAAACACTAAGAGCATTAATATTAATGCTTTTTCTATGGACAATTAATCGATCATATCCAATAAAAAACCCTTTAATTTAACTTTGTTGAAAAAAATCAAACTCATAATTATACAAAGATAAAAGCTGACGAAGAAAAGGAATAGAGGGTTATACCACTAACATCATTGTTCAAGATATATATGGTTGCACAATATATTGATATAATAGCCTCTGAAACATGTGTGGCAGCTGGTACTTGTGTGGATCTTATTTATTAAGATGATGGAATCTTCTTAGTGAGATATAAACATCAATGTTTGAATCCATAATTCTGCCTTTGAAACATCAAATCATGTGCATATAACTTGAAAATGATGTCTTCAAAAGGAATTGGTTTCTCCTCACTCTCACCATTACAACACTAATAAAACTGATTAATTAGATGAAACCAATGTAGGGTTGATTATATAGAACTCAAAGCATGACGAAAGAATATATATTTGTAAGAAAGATCCCTTGAAAAAGCTCTTAACTCATGGGTTTTGAGGCATATAGAATCATACAAATGTAGAGAGCGTAGCTCTGAAAAGATGTAGTTTATTTATTGGTTACTCAGAGAATTATCAATGATACTAAGCCTCGATCTCTCAAAAACATCCTCAACCGTCTTACTATGATTCTCCAAATAGATGGATCCCTCCTTAAGAGGGTTGGCTAAGATTGGTTATTGACGGCGACTTTGTTTTTCAGAATGGTGAAACTACTTGCAATAGGCTGCCCCAGCTCCAGGACAACAAGGAATTTGAAAACTTGGCTTGATAAACAAAACACTAGATTACACTCCTACTACTACTACGTATGCTGAGATATATTATGGTGAAGAATTTTTCCTAAGTTAGACTCATGATTACCACAAAATTGTCAACTTTAGCAACTCGGCAGAAGTATTGCAACTCATCAACGACGATCTATATCTCAAGACCATACTCTCAATGGTTGGATTAAACAAATTTTCAATCTCATGACGCGTGATTAAAATGTTACATTTGATCTCATATCCAGAGAAGCTAATTGTTCTGACGATTCTCTTGCTAGTCAATGTCACATTACCACAAAAGGGTGATTTTACATCATCCTCTCACATCCAACAATGAAAGGATGGACGTGAAAGAAATGATCTTAGCTAGTAAATACCCTCTCACGTTCAATAATAAAAAGATGGATGTGAGGGGCAACCCTCACAAGTCCAGCCTTTAGGCTAGATGTGAGAGGAGTGTACTCTTACGTTCAGCCAAGAGGCTGGACTTGAGAGGGTTCTTAAAACCCCCTTTGTTACAACTATCTCATCCGGTTTCCATTGCCCAAGTGCTCTCATCCTTCGCTCGTCGCCTGAACGAGGTCGAACACGGCCTATTTCACATGGGGTGCACTGTTTTTAATGATCACCAAATGGATGTTGAAGTTGTCACCATACTCCATGGTTAGGCGATTTTAGTCCTAATCTTTCTTT
>JANTPZ010101294.1:0-11448 GCA_025593235.1 Vachellia pachyceras
CGGAATGCCCCAATTGAGAAACCACTGCGAGCTTCAGATGATGTAATCCGCTCTACTCCACTCGAAGGCCCAGCACGAGGTTGCGCCAGTGCCATCACAGCGTCGTCATTCTCACCATAGCCCCACATTCCACCTTGAGGGCAAGGTGGTTTTCAAGGGAGGGAGTAATGATAGGATAAGGGAACGGTTTTAATTGTTTATTGGTTTATTTTAAGTATTTAATTTTAATTATTAGGTAATGGGTCAGTTATTGAGTTGTTATGGAGTCAATTAGAGAGAAATAAGGGGATCATGTGGTGTCCACTAGGTTAGTCAATTACAATAAGTTGTAATCCTAGGCTTATAAATGTAGAAGTGTACTGTAATCCAAGGCATCAATGAATGGAATGAATCAGTATTTATTTTGAGATTGGAGATTCTCCTTTCCTCTGGCTTGTATTCTCATCCATTAAGCGAGATGCTTGCTTAATAGAGAGAGTAGGAGAGATTGGTGAGTACCTAGATTCTGGGTCTTACCATAGGTCTTCACAACTAATGCGATTCTATAAAAAGTGAGATCATAGCAAATAATATTTTTTCATTTAACTTTCTAATGACTATTGTATATGCTTGGTATGTTGAATGTACAAGTCATCGTTTTTTAACACATTTCATAACAAACAATTATGATATGTTTTTTAACTTTTTATAAAATTGTTATATAGTTGATTATTGTATAAAATGACACTTCGATGAATCCAATTTCAGATACAACCTCTGGTAATAATGAAAATGGAACTTCAGGATCTGGTGTTCCTGTTGCTTCTATTGCTGGAATTACAGTGGACAAACCAGTGGAGTTTTCATATGAAGAACTAGCCACTGCCACAAACAACTTCAATATGGCTAACATGATTGGTCAAGGTGGTTTTGGTGCTGTCTACTATGCAGAGCTGAGAGGCGAGGTTTGTGAATGCACATTAGGCACTGGTTTTATCACAATCATTCCTGCAAGAAAGTTTCATTCATAATTGATTGATATTGGATTCTCATTATATTTATTCAGACTGTAGAAGAGAATCGATGCTTTATGGTATCAAGAGGGGATAAGATCGAATAGCTTTGATCTCCTCGATGTCAATATTGTTAATTAATTGTTTCTTTATGTTGAAAATGACTAATTGTTGATATCATAAAGCTAAGAAAGATTAATGAGAAAGGCTTAAGTGGTGATGCAAAATGGTTATGCGATGCTGTTTGAGTAGACCTTAGCCAAGAAATTTGATAAAATAAATTGCATGCAAGATATATAAACTATAAAATGTATTCTTCTTTCTTGTGAGTTTCTCTCTCTCCAAAGGATGAGTTGATTTCCTAATAATCACTTCCTTCCATGCTTTTGAATAATGCACAGTGCATATTTGTTGTTAATTATTGCAGCAAGATACTTTTTTTTAATTTACTGTAGTTCAGTTTTGTTCTTTTTAATATTGATTTTCTCATTTGCTTATATAATTTCTGTTCAGAAAGCAGCAATCAAGAAGATGGATATGCATGCAACAAGAGAATTTCTGGCTGAATTGAAAGTCCTGACCAATGTTCATCACCTTAATTTGGTACTTTATCTCCAAAATTTTAGGCATTTGTTATCATCTGTTTGATTTATTGAAAGTGTATGCCATGTAAATGGGGATCTCAGCTACATTCATTAATTGATTTAGTAATGAAATCTGGTATTTTCTTGGGAAAAACTTTTAGGTATCAACTTGATTATTTTCAGATAAAATATTGATAGGAATTTATGACTAGTGAAATTGGTTGGTTATTTTGCCAATAATCTCTTTTTTCTCTGTAAATTTTCTTTTACCTAAGTTGTAAAGAGTAGATATGTGCTAGATCAAGGATTTTGTAGGTGTTCTGTGGATAATCTGAACTATCTGCTTCTGGGTATTCTCTTTTACTTATTCTTTTTTGGCTCCTGTATTCCTATTTTCTCTTTAACTTCTGCTCTTACATCAATTTCATAGCCATGTGTATCTCATTACCAAATACATTATTCATTCATGATAAATATAATATTATTGCATCCATAATTATGGTATTATCAGCTAAAAGGTGTTCTAAGTTTATTTATCTCAAGCTAGGATAGCATAATACATCATCTTTTTTATTTTTACTTATAAAGCCACTAATTATCTTCAATTAATGGTGCAAATGTTGGAGGTTTTTTTTAATGCTTCTTATGAATTACGTACACGCGCGCGCGCGCATACACACACTTTTCCCGGGGAAAGACCGTCAAATAAAACATGGTGCATGCACATTTTGGGCATTTAATATTTAGTTAGTGTAGTTAACATGGATGAGGTATCAAGGAATTGGCATATGAATCTTAAAAGAGTGCGTAAATCTTGTTTGCATAAGATGTTGTCAACAATTCAGTATGCTGTAAGATTTTCATTTGTTATGTTTTATATGATCAGACTATGATTTATACTTTGGAGATAAATTTTTGGTCACTGCCTCTGTTATTCCTCTTGTAAGTTGTGTATACTTCATCCCTGGAAGATTCAAAGCGTATACCTTTTTCATCTTCCAATTATTCCCGTTGGTTAAACTGTCATGAAATTGAATAACTGATCTAGCTTAATAAAATACGTGCAACTGTTAAAGAATTAATTGGCCATGCATAGTGACTAGAAAAGCCAAAAATCTATCACAGTCACCAAATTTATGGACTACGTACGCCATCTCAGCGTCAATTGTGACTTCTTCATGACATAAATAAGCACTTTTGTTTGACTCTACCAATAACTTGTATAAAATCAATTTGTTTGCAAATTGATAGACGACAGCAATTTGGGTGGGGCCATTTTGAGAGGTTTGTACTTTGGACGATTAAATTGGGAACTTTATAATCATCATAGATTAAAGAGGTAAGTGACATAAAAATTAATGATGTATAGCCTGATGTTCTGTCTTTCTTCTCAATGGCTATGTAGGTGCGTTTGATCGGCTATTGCGTCGAGGATTCTCTTTTCCTTGTCTATGAGTATATTGAGAATGGAAACTTATGTCAGCATCTCCGAAGTTCAGGTTAGATATGCAAGTCGTTGATCTTTTTTGGGTGACAATGCATAGTGATTGTTATAACTTAACAGTAGAGTCATATTTTGCCAGGAAGAGATCCACTGCCTTGGTCTACCAGGGTGCAAATTGCTCTGGATTCAGCAAGAGGTCTTGAATATATTCATGAGCATACAATGCCAGTATATATCCATCGTGACATAAAGTCGGCTAATATATTGATAGACAAAAATTTCCGTGGCAAGTTGATTATTTTTTAAAAATATTAAATTATGGGATTACACAATAGCGCAAAATCCTCTGATAATATTCATCCCTACAGGTTGCAGATTTTGGATTGGCGAAACTGACTGAATTTGGCAGTGGGACACTTCCCACTGGTCGTCTTGTGGGTACATTTGGATATATGCCACCAGAGTATGATCATTTTTGTTGTTTCTTTTCTGAAAAAAAAAAAAGCATTTCCCTTGATGATGTAACCCTTTAAATTTATATTCAGTTCACAAGCACATTATAGCTTATGCTCTTGTGGTACTTTACTTGCATGGAGTGTGTATCAGTCTACTTATTATTTGCTCTGTCATCACTTAAAAACCATGCGACTTTTCTGTATAAATTTTTAACGGAAATAATTGTGAGTGTTAGAATAATGAGCATTTTCTGCGTAGGAAATTTGTTCCACTTATATTCTTAAGTCTCAGAAAGCCTTATCGTTCAGAACTCAGAAGGTTTAAGTCAAACATACTTTCAATAAAATATTCACAAATGATTATTTCTGTTAGTTACTGGACAAATCCCAAAGGTTTGAACGACTGGGAGAAATTCACCGGTAGTAAGAATAAACGACTGGGAATAAACTGATTTTGGGTTTAAACATCGGAAGATGCTCTATAATTTGCTCTTTTGAAAGGGGGGGGGGGGAGGTTATGTAGCTATTACTGTTTTATGGTCTGGGTTCGCTGTTAATTTTCTTAGCTCACACGAAGTTTGATGCATTTTTCTGTAAAAGTTTCTAGGATACCTAGCGAACAATTCTTCTGGATTGTGGTGTCTATCCTGCTGTTACGGACCGGCTCACTTGGATCTTAGATTCTACATTTCTGTGATTGCACTGGTTTTTGTTTAATTATTTATTTTGAAGAGGAGTTCCGTTTTGTGTGACTGGATTTGATTAATGATATACATGCTCCTATCTGCAGATATGCTCAATATGGGGATGTTTCTTCTAAAATAGATGTCTATGCTTTTGGAGTCGTTCTCTATGAACTCATTTCTGCTAAGGAAGCTATCATCAAGATAAATGAATCAATCATAGACTCGAAGGGCATCGTATCTTTGGTCAATCTTAGTCTCTAAGACTCAAATCTTTGTATTATTATCATCATTTTCAAATCGACCAAATTTTTCTCATATACATCAAAATAATTAAAGGCCTCATAAATTCATTTTTCTTTCTACCTTCAACTGATGCAGTTTAATGGAGTTCTTAATCAGCCAAATCCAACTGAAGATCTTCGCAAATTGGTGGACCCAAGACTTGGGGGTGATTACCCTGTGGATTCAGTTTCCAAGGTCAGTATGTTTCGAAACAATAAATAAACACTTAAAAATTGAACATTAATGCTTAAGTTTCCCTAAAGTTGCGCACAAGTTTATGCCAGCTTCAAAGGATTCTTGAGCCGATGGTTTTGTGCTCTAGTGGCATGCATGAAAGTTCCTTTGCAAGTGAGAAATTGTGGGTTTGATCTCACTTGTAACCCTAAACCATTAGTGTCTGCCCTTTAATTTGGAAAAAAAAAAGTTTCCTTTGAATATCTGTCTGTATGATGATGATGGCATAGTTTGTATGATCTCTGAAATCTGGTGATTAGGCAGATTTTAGTGCCTCATCATTTGATTTGAACTCATGTTGTTCTGAGATCATGAAATGTCAGAAATAATTGAGAAGGCAAAGATTATGTTGAAATGATTATGATACTTGGCTTGCAGATGGCCCAACTTGCCAAAGCGTGCACGCAGGACAATCCTCAGCTGCGTCCAAGCATGAGATCTATCGTTGTTGCTCTTATGACACTTTCTTCAGCCACTGAAGAATGGGATGTTGGCTCCTTTTATGAAAATCCAGCTCTCATGAATCTCACGTCTAGGAGATAATAGGATGCTGAAGCAATTAATGTATTTGCTGTAAATCAGTAGTAAATGCGTGTAATGTAAAAGGAATCGAGTATATTATTGTTTTGGTTACCAAAATATGCAATCTTTCTCTAGAATCTAGATATTTTCCCTATCTATCAATCTAGTGGTTTGCTTTCAATTTTTTTTGTCAATTTACTCCTCTGATCTTAAATGTAAGACCCTTTGTGTAGTGTAAACATTTAGGATCAAAGGAGTAGTTCTTATGGTATCGGCCAAACTAGCTTCCTCTTTTCCCTTTAACATTTTGCTTTTTCATCAGTTTCATATCCATGTGCATCTATCTACCAAGTATATTATTCATTCATGTTGTATAAATTTGATATTTTTGCATCCAGAATTAAGCTACCATCAGCTAAAAGTGTTCCTAGTTTATTTATTCCAAACTAGGATGGCATAATCGAAACATTATGAACCTGCAAAGTCAAGGAAATGTGAGATTCATAATGTTTTGGTTATTAAATGTACCATTTATGGTGTCTATGCCAAAGAATGGTCAGTACAAGGGATACATACAAACAAAGAATCCCTACATTAAGAGCCTCTTTTAGGGGAGAGACCAATAGCATGATGGAGCTGAGAACAGTGCTCAATAGTCAGTTGGAGCTGCTTGTAATTGAACTTGAAGAGCCCATAGGCGATGGATCCAATGCGTAAGATCTATTCATTTGTGATCATGAACTCTCACGCCAATATCTTGAGGATGTGGTTGTAAAAGGCATTGTTAAGCCTCTAAGAAGAGCCTGTGTTGGGTTGAAGAACCCTAATTCTGCCTATGCCAACTTCATATTTTGTGGGGCGACTACAGATGAAAATTAGCGTGTGGCGAGTGCACTGGCTGAATACCGCTTTAGCTCTAAGGAAACCATCCTTTGGTTTGAGATGAAAGATCTTGCGAAATGGGACGTTGGCTGCAAGTTTGTTTATCAGTTCACTTTGTTTTAAACATAGTGCTTCAAATTCTTGAAGATGAAAAGTTGAAGATAGCAAGGATGGAACTGCAGACTTCATGAATGCATTCTTATGATGACTATAACAACAAGAAACATCAATGGAGTTAAGCTCAATAGAAAGAGGTTAGTCTCTCACAACATGATGAATCAAGGTTTGAATCAACGTTGAGAGAAGTATCTACATTCAGTATTTTATAACGCTTTGAACATGATTACATTTAATAGGAGGATACGTACACTTTAGCAAAAAAATGAAATAAGGTGGCCATCTGGAGAGAAAGGCTTAAGCAAAAACATACTTTAAAAAATGGCCAATATTTTGATATTCACAAATGATTATTTCTATTAGTTATTGGACAAGTCCCAGAGGTTGAATGACACACTTTGAACAACTGGGAACAAACTGGTGTTGGGGTTTAATCACAGAGAAAGAATATGTTGCCATTACTGTTTGTTGCTCTCATGACACTTTCTTCCGCCACTGAGGATTGGGATCATTGGCTCCTCCTATGAAAATCCAACTCTTGTGAACCTCATGTTTGGAAGATATTGCCTGTAAATGCATGTAATGTGAAAGAAATCGAGTATATTGTTGTTTTGGTCAACAAAAAATATGCAAGCTTTCTCAATCTAGTGTTGCACTTACAATTTTTTTCATCAATAAAATTCTTATGGTAACTTGAATTAAGTGTTATCGGCTAAATTGCTAGCGTATGGACAATGTATGCATGATTTGTTGCAGGATTGCTATTTTGGATTTGGATTTTGATAGAGGTGTTTATCTACTTTTTTTTTTGAAACTGTGGTTTGAACCCAAATTATGGTTTCAAACCATGTTACCAAACAAACACTTAGTAATCTTGCTCTGGAAGCTTCATTTGGGTTGAAAAAAAAAGATGGAATTAATGTAAAATATAAAACTTATTGTAAGATATATTTTTGGGTTGATATTATTGTTGCACTTATAGTCTGATAAAATTTTGTTTTTACTATCTATAATTTCAAATTACTGATTTTAATCCTTATAATTTCATGAAGATTTAGTCTAAGTTTAACTACCTATCCTTATATTTTTAATGAGTTTTGATTTTGGTTCGTATATTTAAATGTAGATGAAGTATTTTTCCTCATTTTTAACACCTAACATTGGGAACTCATGTTTTGTGGCCAATTATTGACTGATGTCAAATTGTCACCTTCATGAATTTATGATCATAAATTATCTCACCATCCATGATGAGGATGTATAAATATCCCAATAACACATCAATTTCATCTTTGTTTTTTTTTTTTGCTCCTCTTCTCTCTTTTTGCCAAACCAGATCTGTGCACACGTTGAACACAAGCGTCCACACAAATCAAAATATCAAATCCCCACATCATGAGAATGAAAAGAAAAAAAAAATCAATCTCCATTATTTCCTTCTCATCATCATTGTCACCATGACATAAATAAAGCAAAAACCTTTTTCAAGTGACTATCAAAGTTAATGCATATCTCCATCTATTTATTGTAAAATCTCTACATCTTACATCATCTCGTAACTTTATGTGCTGTAAATCAATTTTTTACTAACTATATTCTTCTCTTTTATTGCGATAATGAGATAGGTGTACACAATTGAACACAAGCATCCCATTGAAATCAAATTGCATATCATGAGTGCGTTTGAGAATCCGATTAAAGAAAATAGTTTACAGGTTTTGAGAAGAATTTACAAATTTTAAGATGGTTTTTATAGATTTCGAGATTTTTTTACGAATTTCAAGATGGTTTTACTTTAATTCATGTGCACAGTTACAAAAAAGTTTTTTCCAAACATGTACCATGACTTCTCCGAGTAGCTAATAAATTATTTTTATTGGTTTAAATAGAAAAGGATTCACTCCTTAACCTCATCGACATCGTCACGAGTCATGACAAGAATGAAGGAAAAGCCGTTTTCAACTTTCAAGGGACCAAGGCGTGACGTGACGTGACGTGATTTTCGATCCTGTGTTTGTTTGGGGAGTGTTTTCAACTTCGTATGTTTACTCTCTCACTTTTCCTGTACCAGACGGTCTCTATGTGGAATAAAGCTCGCGCATGCGCTCAAAACGTGGTTAAATGAACACATAAAGCGAGGAAAGCTTTGGGCAGAGACAGTCCACAGAGAGATCCACGCCAAACACCAAGTTACTGAATTCACAGTCCCTTCGTTGAATGAGAGATTCGAAGTTGTCGTCGTTGACTTAGATCACAGGATGCATAGTAGTAAGCAGGCTATGAGGCAATCGGTGGTTGTGTTACTGATTTGCATGTTGTGTTCCGTTCTGGAAGTGAAGGTCGGTGGTGCCGATTATATCCCGCCGGCGAGATTGGATGGCTTCGTTTACGGGAATCAGTATCACCCTGATTCCGTTTTGATCGAAGCGTTTTTCGACCCACTGTGCCCTGATAGCAGGGACTCATGGCCACCTCTCAAAGAAGCTATCGCTCACTACGGCTGTGGCGTCTCTCTCGTCGTTCATCTTCTTCCTCTACCGTGAGTAATCACCTCTCACTTCTGTTATAGTCTCTTATACGGCGCTCATTTCAGTGAGGGAAATGGAATAGAGAACTTCTGAAACTCCATTGTTACTTCAATCCTTATAATCACTCTGAACGATAAATTTTTTATTGATTATATCAAAGTTGCAAGCAAAAAGAAAACAAAACGAAAAAAAGGAAAAACCAGCAACAAGCACACACAGCCACGTACCCACAAAAGACTTACAAGAATATTTTTGAGTATAGATGGTAGTATTGTGAAGCAGAAGCGATAACTTGGACAGAAGGTAACCTTCAATTCAAAACATGCACACAAACTTTCTCCATCCTTATCTATCTTTTTTCTTCAACAGTAATACACACTGCAGGTGGAGAATTCCAGCATGGTTGTTGTGGATTCAATAGAATCCTAAGATTAGTTTATGTTAAGCTGCAGTTGGAGGATTGGGCATGGTCCTTCTCCTCCTGTTTCTACTTGTTCTTTTGAGCTGATGGGGAAAGAAGCTTATGGCTTTTTGTCTCCTTTGATCAAATCAGTTAAAGCAAAGACTTAGTACAAGTCTATGCTAAAATTAATGTGATAATTGAATTATCAATTCTATTTATTTCACTGTATTTTTCAAACTTCCCTCGGTTAGTGCTATGCGAACTAATTAATCGTGAAACATGTACTTGGTTTGCAAATTGCAATGGCCGAACAGTGGTGCTGTAGTCTTGTTGCTGCATTTGTTGTCCTGTCGTTAGCTTGAATAAGCTCAAGAGTATGTCTGATCATGGCTTTTAACATTGTAACAATTGACTTGCTATTCTGATAATATGTGGTGACTCATGTTGCTCCTGGAATAATATACTTTTAATCTCATAATTGCAGTTACCATAACAATGCTTTTGTTGCATGTCGTGCTTTGCACATTGTAAATGCGTCGAATAAATCTGCAACATTCCCCGTGCTTGAATGGTTCTTCAAGCATCAGGTCAGTATTTCCGTCTGCTTAAGTACTTAGCGGTTTCTCTTCTCTGTAATGATTTAGCATGTCATACTTTGAAACCTCTGCCTCTTGAACTTGGTTTTTATTTCTTTCCTTTCATATTGGGCTGTTCCACAACAATAGAAAATGACATTCGCTGTTCTTATTCCCTGGTTTGTCTAACATCTAAGAATGGATATGAGAGTAATTTTGTGTCGATAAACTTTTAACGACGACAACAACAAAAGCGTTATCCCACTAGATGGGGTCAGCTGCATGTATTATACGATACTATTTTACTCTATTATAAATCAGATCCCAGGATATATTATTAACCAAAAGATCTCTCTATAACTTTATTTAGTATACACTTTGGTCTTCCATCAACCCTCCTCATTGGTACCTCCAATGACCTTCTCTGAACATGTATGAACACCTCAGATGAGTTTCTTCTTAATGGATGTCACTCTAACTCGTCTAAGAATTTGGTAATTACGAATCCTATCCATTCTAGTACGACCACACATCCATCTCAGCATTTTAATCTTGCCTACCCCCACTTTATAAATATATTGTTCCTTTAAAACCCAACATTATTTCCTAGTCTTATAGCAGTGTGATATAACTTTCCTTTTATCTTACCAGGCACTTTATGATACCAAACAACTCCAATAGTTTGTCTTCATTTACACTATTCAGCTTGAATTCCAAGTACAACATGCTAACTACTGTGCTGATAAATTTTCACTCTTTAATTTTCTTTCTCTCTCTTTTTGTCTTTCTATGGTTATCCATCTCGTAACTATTGTTTAGGAAATTCCCAAGGTGCACTTGTTAAAAAATTACGAGTTCCTATGAAAGACCACCCTAATGCTTGATAGCTTCATAGAATTGATTTATTTTTGGTAAAAAAATTTTGTAGTAATACTTGACACATTTTATGTTGCACTTAACATACCCATTTTAATCAATGATGACTCTTTATTCTGTTGGTAATATCCGCTCAGGTCTAAGTAGCACTGTTGATTTATGACACATGCCTTCTTAATGAGCTACACAAGTTGCTAGTAATTCCTCTAATCAACTCTGGGTTTTACATACTTATTATTACCCTAAAACTTTATACACATGATCAGATTAACTTTTTCTAGTCGAAACTTCTTACCCAACCAAAAAAGGTCATTTCTAGATCTGTCGCCATCATATTTACTGATCATATGGATACCGTGTTCTTGATTTGTTTCTTGCTCAGATTTGAAAGTAAGAATATTTCTATGCTAACCAGGAATCTCTGTCTTGAAACCACGTTTATGTTTCATGCTTGAATGAAAAAAAATAAAAATAAAGTTGCTGTTAATAAAAATAAACCACGTTTACGTTTATGGTTTTAATGATTTCCCTCCACTTTCTTGCAGCAGCATTTGTTAATACAATCGATTCCTCTTTGATATGACACGAATTCAAAGAAGAGATACAAGAAGACCATTTCTTTTATTCGGAATAATTGTTCATGTTGATGTTAGAATGATTTATATCATCTCGGGTGTCCTTGAGATATAAAGTAAATTTGTATCTAGAGTAGGACTTGTCTGTACATAAAATTAGTTCCGGTTTCTTTATAACCAAATATGTTGCACACCATTGAACAGGAGAAATTCTATAGTGCTCAAACCAAGAATCTTTCCATGGCCACCGTTGAGAACGAGATGGTGAAGTCTGTGACAGAAGTAGTTGGTGG
>JANTPZ010101306.1:8884-31668 GCA_025593235.1 Vachellia pachyceras
AAAGAATGAAACGAAATCGAAACCTTCGGCCTGAGAATTAACAACTAAACCCTAATTTGATCGATGCCTAAAAGCAGAACACGAAAAAGGTACAAATTCCGTGTGGATCAATCGGGGCAGGCAATAATCTAAGTGGAAATCAAAGCAATTGAATAGATTACGAGAAGAAAACCGTGGGATCGCACCTGAGGCAGTCGCAGAATCGGAGATGACACCGAATGAGAGAGAACCGACGGGAGTTAGGACGGAGAGCGGTGGTGATGCTTTTCGTTAATTTGCGGTAGAACTCAGAAGGGTCAAAACGGCAGCGTGGGGAAAGTAGTGAGAGATGAAGCACAGCATAATCGTTTCACACGTTTGCGTTGCCGTTATGCTGTTTGGTAATGACGCGGAAGGAGAGCCCTGTTTACATAAGCCTGGATAAGTGTAAACCAAAACAAAGCCCGTTTCGATTACGATAAATCACGTTCCACCACTCACAGTTACATTATATGTGATTTTTTTTTAACTTTATTCCCCAACGGTGTAAATCGAGATGAAACTATCTTAAAATCTGTAAAATTCATTTCAAAATTTATAAAAACCATTTTGAAATCTGTAAAACCATTTTGAAATCCGTAAACTCTTTTTTCCCAACGGAGTTTCCAAACACACACTTATCCATTTGAAAAAAAACAGTGGATGAAGGACAAGGGCGGACCTACGTTGTGTCTACCGGGTGCAGCCGCACCCCCTGACTTTCAAAAAATTAGGTATATATTAGTACTATGTGATTTATTTTGCACCCATTCATCTGCAAATTTTGAACCCACTGAATTTTTACTCAAATCCTTCTCAAAATATGTTAACAATAAATTTTATTTATCTTGAACCCATTAAATTTTAGCCCATAATCTTCTTAAAATATACAAAGAAGAAGCCCAATTTTTTGTCAAAAAAAGAAGAAGCCCAATTTAAAATACTTATAACAGAGAGAAGGAAGGGCCGAAGTTTATCTAAAATTTTAAATAAAAAATGGAAAAAAAAAAGAATAACCCACCTCCAGTGTCGTTCGGTCGTTCGGCTGAAACCTAAGATTCGTGAAGTTGAGTGAATGAGCCGCTAGTACACAGTCCAGTCGCCCTCGTCGATGCTGTCCACTCTCCGTTGCGCCGTGCTGTTGCTTCTCTACGATTCCAAATTTGCTTCTGTGTGACTGTGAGTATATATACTCCTCCATGATTTGTTGGACTGTCCGCCATTAAAATATATGTTTCCAGTGTTCAGATGTGCCGCGAGTGGTCGTGGATCTGCTTCTCTTCCTTTGCCGGCGTGGCGTAGCTGCTTGCCTGCTTCTCTTCTTTTGTTTCCATATTGTCAGATTGTCTTTTGCTTTTCAATTTCCCCATTGGCCTTTTCAGTTTTTCATTTGCTTTTTGTCTGTCCTTATCTGTTTGTTTCCATGTGAATTGATTTTATCCTATCTGATTGCTTTTGTGAATTGATTATTTGATTTTATCCTATCTGATTTGCTTTCGTAAATTTCATATGCTTAGCAATTTTGCAGCATATAATATTAGAATGTGGTCCTAATTTTAAATAAAAATTTATAAGATTCATGTGGTTCCAATTCTCAAATCACTTGTTCTTTTATAACATAATTTTCTAATCCTAGCAAATACTATTATGTTAAACAAATCATTTATCCCAAATTATTTATAGTTCTAATTTATTTATTTGTGCATCCATGTGATGAAATAATTTAATTATTTTGATTCTTGATTTAGGAAATGGAAAATTTTTTTAAGAGAAAATTACCATCTCAAGAGCATCAATCTTTATCTATGCACAATGAATCAAATTTCCAACAAGAAGAAGATGAGATTAATTTAGAAGATTTACCATCAGATCTAGGAAAACGAAGAAAAATTTCAACATATCATCCCAATGATCAAGATAAGATACGGAGAGCATATTTACAAAGGGGACCATGTCAACCTGTTCAGCATAATTTTCCCCAGAGAAAAATTGGAAGTTTTTTAAGAAGATTTTGCATGTTTACAAAGGGGACCATGGCTACGTAATCGAATGGGAGATGCATGGATGAATGATTGTTTGGTGACTTTTATTGAAAGAGATATTTTCAATACTGTTGATAATGAGTTGATTATTCAACGATTTCAAATGATGAAATCGCGTAGAGAACAATTGTAAGGTACGCAATTTCTATGATTTTATACTATTTCAAAAATTGTATTATCTTTTTTTAAAAAATAGTTTGCACCCCCTGAATTAGGGTCCTAGGTCCGTCACTGATCTTCTCCCGCTGGGATAAGTACAACGGGAGACAGGGTACGACATATGTGATTCGATCTCGCTCTAATTCTTAAAACCAAGTCGCGAGTCTACAACTAACTAGTCACCAATCGGCTTCTCTAGGGGATAATTATTTTTAATTTCTCCTTTAGTTTGGACAGCTCTCAAGGCATGTGAGTAACTGAACGAACTGTTTATTTAAGAATTCACCAGCTCTGAGTAGTTCCGTGAGCAGAGTCCGAAGAGTCTCCGGGGGGGAAATCCATCAACCACTGTTCCAAATCCGCTTTTGCAATCCTATCCCAGAACTCACCATTATCATCGAGCACCATGGCTTCCATGGATCCGCTGCTCGGATTCGCTGCATTCCCCTGCTCAGCCCCTGATGCCGTCGCCGTTGAAGGAGCTTCCGGTGGGTGGCTGGCCTGTAAATTCAGCAACGAGTCGTCAGAGACAGGAAAATTGAGCTTGGCGCGGGGCCCACGGAACTCCATGGCCGCTTTATCGTAGGCGCGAGCCGCTTCCTCGGCAGTCTTGAAGGTTCCCAGCCAGACCCTGGTCGCCCGCCTGGGGTCTCGAATCTCAGCAGCCCATTTCCCCCAGGGCCTCTGCCGCACTCCCCTGTACTTCTTCTTCGCGCTCTTCCCCGGCTGTCTGTTCCCGCCATCTTTTACCTTGTCCTCAGGTGAAGACTGGCCGCCGGAGGAGGAGGCGAGAGAAGTCAGGGCTGGCGCTGCGTGGCTGGTATTGTGGAGGATGTTGCCGGCGGGAGAGGGAAGGGGTAAGTTTAAGTGATGGGTGGGATCGGCGGTGGAGCCAAGGACGACGTTGGTGAGTGTGGCGACGATGACAGAGGGTTCTTGATCGGGAGAGAGGGCGGTGGGCTGGTGAATGGAGGAGGAGGATGGCGGTGTGTTGGAGGACATAGCGCGGACGGGGAGAGGAGGAGCGAAAAGAAGAAGAGGGAGGAGAAAGGATGAGAGGGGAGCGTTGTGGATGACTAGAATCGAAGCCGGAGGGGTTTATATACGGTTTGGGGGTGACGTGGCAGGGGAGGTGCCAGCTGTGCACACAAAACGCACACGGGGTTGAAGGGGCATTATGGAAAGTAAACGAGGGACGCCGTGTCACTGTTTGACAGAGACCCAAAATCCGCCTTCACATGGAATCTCACTACAAGACAGGCAGCACTTTAACCCCCGGAAGCACTGGACGGTTACACCCACACCAACGGAACCATCCTTACGTCATTCTGCTGCTGCTCTGCTCCTGCTGTCGGTATTGGCACCTATCAATTTAGAGCTTCTCTTGACTACTGTTCTAAAACTTTTTTTTTTTTGTAAAATATAGGTTTTTTTATAGAATTTTATCGAAGCATTCAAATTTTTTTAAAAAAAATTAGGTTCGGTAACAAAATTTAAGTTTTGAAAAGGTTATTTTCTTATCAAATCATACTATCTCGTGATAAATCTTCTCTTTCATCTTCTTTCTTTCTTTTTTTACATCTTTCTTACTGACTTTTTACTTTGAACTCTATAAAAAAATCAAAACTTTCCGAGCACGATCACCTTTTAAAACCTAACTTTTACCTTGAAATCCGTAAAAGTTATTCTCTTGAAATCTATTTTCAAAATATAAATATTACTTCGAACTCCGTAAAATCTATTCTGAAACATAGTTCCAAACCGCCTCTTAATTTTTTTAGTTCTTGATCTTTTTAACTCTCTATTTTATGTTATAATATATGAGCTTGTAAATTGCAAAAGTTATGTATACACAAAAAAAAAACTGCATTTTTTCTAAACCAAATAATTGAAAGAAAATAACGTGTGCATGTGAATCCCAATTGCGACGACATGTCCCCACTCCCCACCGATTTTCTTTCAAAGGATACTTTTTGTCTGTGTGTAACGCTCGCACTCTCACCCCATTTTTGTCTGCCCTTTGCATATAACACAATTTTAATTAAAATTTGATAGAAAAATTACCAAGTATGATCAACATTGATACTGTACGTGGATTCCATTGATGGTAGAAGTGAGATTTTGCCTTCTTTGGTATGATGCAAGTCACTTCTATAAAATTGTTATTTCCATCAAATGTGAGAAGTATCTCTTTCCATGGAAGTGGAGCTTTTATTATTTTGCCCTTCCCATTTCGTTAGCCATCAACCTTTGTCACCATCCTCTGTTGCCGTCAACCTCTATCACCCCAATCATCCTTCTTCTTCTTCTTCTTCTTCTTCTTCTTCTTCTTCTTCTTCAACTTAGTTGCCATGGATTTGAGCCGCAAGCACGACCATCACTGGAACGCAATTGATACAATGGTTTTGAGCTTTTGAGAGTTGGGGAATTGGGAATGTAATGCGTTTTTGGTTGATTTTCATGGTTGTCATTGATGGCGGTAGAGCTTTTGTGAGTGGACTAACCGATGATAGATTTTTCCTTTTACTTATTGATTTGTTCATATTTTGTTCATCATGGTCAGTATTACCTCTCACATTGTAAATGAATATATTAATTAAAATGTACATCACATTTCTTATATCTTACAAACAAGTTTTAGAACACAGTCTCACTTTCAACAAAAACTCTTCCATTTACCAAAGGAGATTTTATAAGAAATGTGATAGAAAAATGAGTTTTATCATATAGAAACATGTTTATAAGAAACAGTAAGGTTGTTACACTGTATGCATTGTAATAGCTGGTTGGGGACGATGATGCCGCCGCGGCGGCCCAGTTGACAGTATGACACGGTGGGGCCATAGAAGGCGTCATCGTGAAACAAAGGATTCATGGCCTCAAACACAGAGAGAGAGAGAGGGGAACAATAATAGTAGCCGGTGGTTGGATTGGGACATGTATGGATATAAAGTGCGCATTTAAGATGAAAAATCTGGAGCCAGCAGAAAAAATCATGACCGGGTCTTCGCCCCACAGACCACTCTTTGATATTTCCCCTTCCATCAGTCAACTGGTCACAGCACCTTCGGATAAAGTCTCAAACCTGGTACGATAGAATCGAGAGGTGAAATTGAAAATGAAATTCATTTTCTATGTTTGGTATGGTGGAATTGAAAATGGAGTTCATTTTCTATGTTTGGTATGGTGGAATTGAAGGGTGGAATTGAAAATGGAAATGGAGTTCAAAATGGAAATTGTATTCACTTTCATGGAATTGATTTTTTGGCCCCTCATTTTTTTATATTTATATTCATTTACATCTCCATTTTCATCATTATTTTCATTTTCATTTCCATCTCCATCTCCACCAAAATCAATTCCATCATATCAAACGAGTTATTCGAATTTAGGTCATGGCATACTCACGTGTATGTGTTTACATTTTATAAGTTAAAAAAAATAAAAAAAACCTATACATTCCTACTTCTTGTTATACTAAACACCCCTTTCATTTCAACTCAACCTTAAGTTTAACATACTCGTGCGTGTGTGTATTTCCAGGCCATATCAAGTGCAAATTTTTGGCTATATATTCGAAGTATATTAATCCAGGTACTTGGTCTTGTTGTGAACTAACTATATCATAAAGTGGAAGGATTACGGTTCAATTCCCGAATTGTTAAAATGTAGAGGCATCTAGGTGATAAAACTTCAATCTAAATTAATTATTTGTTCAGATACTTGATGATAAGATTCAGAATAAATCGTCAAATATTATAATAATTAAAAAATGCTATTAAAAAGATATTTTCAATTTTAATAATCTTTTTTTCCACTTTTACCTTTGTTAATTACATGTCATGTCATATCATTGTATTAAATGTCTCCGGTACATATGTGAATACGTAGGAAAAATTGGAGAGTTCTCTTCCTTATTTACCTTTTCATAGGATAAGTGTATTTAAAGAAAAACTAAAATACATATTTTATGCATGTTTTGTCTTTAATAAACTTTTTAATATGCATAATTTGATTATTTGTACGTTTTATGTAAGATTAGTGGGAGTATATTTACAATGGAAAGAGGGATTAGGCTTAGGAGGGATGTGTAAGATTGAGATAGAATTTTATTGGAGATAGCTGATTAGGAGTAATATTGGAAAAAAATGAGATTTTATTTTTAAAGATACTTAATATAATTGCTATTTTAAATTTAGATTCTCCAAATTTCAAAGTCAGACTCATACGTCATACCTTCTTTTGACTCTCTCCTGACCTTTTATTTCTTAACTTGACTGTCTCAGGGTTTGTTAACCAGGTTTAAAACCTAAGTTTCATAGATTCCGAGGTAAAATCTAAATTTTGAAAAGTGATTTATATTTGAGAAATTATAGCTTTTACGGATTCCGAGGCAAAAAAGTAAGAAGGAGTGGATAGGAAAGAGGAAAGTAAGAAAGAGAAAGAGAGAAAAAGTAAGAAAGAGAAAAGAGAAAAAAAGTAAGAAAAGGAGAGTATGAAAGAGAAAACTTAGGTTTCAAACCTAGGTTTTAAAACCTAGATTTCTAAACTGGGCTTCCAAACAAGCCCTGAAATCTCTTTCATTACCTGAGGTGGTCCACACTATAATAACTAAACTGCAACAGGTTTATTGACCACAAAAAAAAAAAAAACAGCAACAGGTTCGTTCATCAATTTGTTCACTCACATATTGCTGGCTGAGGTTCATAATTTTTTTATCTCTCCCTCTGATTTTGTTTGCTATGTATTCTGCTTTCTGCTGCACATACACAAATACACACACCCCTTTGATTCAACCCCTGGCTAATCTCCGGCACCAAAAGAAAACGATGAATCTAATTCGGATCTTGGGAAGACAGGGGAAGGACAGTCATTTATACCGCTAACTCGTGTGTATGTGTGGAGCACAGAAGATGCTAAATGACCGCCTTACCTCATTTTAGCATGTACCGGCAATCAGTGCAAAATTTTGAAAACTAAACAAAACCTTTAGCTTTCTTCAACGAGGCTGAATCCTGCAACTAACACCCGAGAAATCCACAAACAAATCAAAAGCCTCACGTTAAGGGAGAACCAGAGGATTAAGTTTGAGTTAGTGAATTGACCCATATACTTGGCCTGAGCTCTCACAGAACCAGACAGCTAGAGCAAATTAGAATGCCCAGACGAAAAATTCCATCTCTTCGTCGTCCTCTGAATCTGCAAGAAACAGAGCCCTTCAGAAAAATTAAGGCTGGGATCGATAGCAAGGAAACTGAAGATTTCTTGGTTTTGTTTGGAGTTGATGGTAAGGAACCTATATGATTCGGTTTTGATTCTGTCACTGTCAATAGCGAGCAAGCATGTTTATGAATTAGCTTAGAGGCTTCTTTGATATAACGAATGAGAATTGGAATTATCATAATGTTCGAAAATCTTGGCAGCTTCCATGAACAGGAGACTAGTATCATGAAGGGTGAGGTTTATATCCACGTTCTTTATTGCAAGGAGAAATCCAAGCCCACCCAGATATCTGAATGAAGAAGTAAACAGAAGCTGTTAAAATATGGTAGCAGCAAGAGGCCATAGAAGTCTAAGAAGTAAATATGCCAGGGCCTAGTAACACATGTAACTATGTAATAAATTTCTTCCTACATTTAAAAGTAATTCCCCGAAAGGACATAAAGAAACAGAATTGTGGAATCTGCCATGTGAAACTGCCTATTGTTACACCTCTACAAAATTTTCTGCCCAAACGTTAAAAATCAGACGGCAAGGTTCTACAAGCAAGCTTGAAGGAAGCCCAGCGTAGGTCTTGTGAAGAACGATCCAGTATAAATCCAGAAATATCTAGAATTGTCTAGAGAAATCTAGAATCCTATAGAATATTCTGGGACTAAAAATCATCCCAAGTGCTTCCTGCTCACAAGAAAGGCTTGCTTTAGAATCTTCCATTTCAAGATTTGCTAAAGCTCAGTGCCATGTGGGTTCATTTAAGTCCAGTTCCTGTGAACTGTGCTCTGAACATTCAATTTTATCTTCGTATTGGTGATTCTATGTTCTTCTAACGAGCGCCTAGACGCTAGTGTCTTCAGTTCTGTGTTACCTCACATATAATTTTGGTTGTTTCGAGTGACTTTGCATATTTGGCTTACCTCCCCCCATGGATTGTGCTTCAGGTTCTTCAGAGGACTGTTAGAAATGGTCGGTATTGATTTCTCACATTCCTTATTGTGCTATTAACAACTTACCTTGTGGGTTTTGGTAAGTTAAGTTGATATACTCATTAATTTGATTCTGCATGCGAGTGTCTTCTATAATCAATAGGCAACAACCCCCCTCTCAGTGGAGACTGATGAAACAGTGCAATAAAGGGTTTGGTATTCTGTAAGTGGTAGAACGACCAGCAGCTTAACTTGTACTTGACTATTTAATCAGGTCAACATTAGAGGAGCATAATGTCCCGCAGTTAATGTTCTCAATGCCAGTAAAATGACTCTGTGGAGACTAAGGATAAGAATCGTCGTAGAATAGGAGCTTTGTTCATCACAAGAGGCTCTTCTTTTAGTTGGTTCAATGCCATGGTGTATAAACTGTTAAATTGAATGTAGATTGACATACTTCTGTTGATATATACATATTGCATATATTTAGAACCAAAAAAGGTGCTGCATTTGCATCTTTACCACTCCATATTATATTAAATTCTAATGCGATAATATTAAATTATAGAATTTTATAACGTTTTGTTACAGTTAAAAAGAAAGAGAACTGACATTTAATTTCACTCCAGCATAATTTATCTATTAACTAAAGTATCATACATGTTGTGACCCTTTACCACTTACAATAAAATAAAATGTTACAGATGCGGTGGTACTAAGAAAGACGACAAAACCATTAAAATGAAACCTTGATTAAAATTAGTCACAAAGAAAAATGACACTTCAGAATTTATTGCTTACGATGTTGACAATTATGGACTCTAAAAATCAAAATTTTTCTCAAAGACTATACAAATAATTTGTTTTATAATTAAGGTTCTTTAAATTCATTTAAAGAAGATATTATTGTTTTAGGATGAGTGATTCCCTTGGAATGTACTAGCAGTAACTTGTTCTTATAGTGGTTAGGATGCATTTTAATTTTAAGGCTTTTTTATTGTCAAAATATTACAGGTTACAAATCCCTGAATGTCTTTTTTCCGGGATACAATATAGGTAACTATGTTGAGACTAGTGGCTCATCCAAAATCTTGCAGGAAGACCATGCAGAGGAACTGGAAATGGGCTATACTGAACTCCACTTTGACATCCTACCACCTCCCACCTGCCAAAAAGTAAATACAATTATTTAGTTAGGGAACAGGCATTTTTTCTATAAATTGCACAAATGTGAATAAAAATGTCAAGTTTCTTTTAAAAGGTAGAGAGATTTTACCTTAATTTGGTTACCAAGTGGTGAATTAAAATCAGCATGTTCAGCTTGGCAAGCTCATTGCCAGGACAAGAGTGCACTCCATTCCCAAATGGCGTAAAAGTATTAGGCTTTGGTGCAACCTGATGAACTCGTCCACAAATAAAAAATAACTCCTGATGAACACGTCCACAGATAAACCTGCTTGATTCAGAGAACTAATTAACTCATTTTTCTGTTTGAGCATATTATTTTTACCCGAAATCTTGATGGATCAAAATTGTGAGGATCTGGGAAGTATTCTGGATTATGATGGATGTTCCTGAAAAGTGGCATCACTTTCCAGCCCTTTGGGATGAGATACCCTGAGCAGTTCAAACGAAGTTTGGAAATCAGTGAAGCTTGCCACTGTCTGTTGTCCTTAATATAGTTATTTGTAATAAATGGGTGTTAGTTTTCCTAAAGTATCATGTCTTATCATGTATATTAGAATTACCTCTTAATATAAACTCTCTTAATTCATGCAACCAATAGGGATTTTTAGAGTAAAAATTATAAAGTTAGGAAGATAAAATCAATTGATATTATATTTATGATCAAAATAAATTCTTTATTTAACTCTTATTTTTAAATTGGAAGGATTAAGTATCAAGAATAACTTCATATGTGTAGTAAAAAAATATTCTGTTCAAAATCCTTGATTACCCTCATATACTATATCAACTGAAGCTTCCCTGTAAGTGAAAGATATGATGCTTGCCATCCTCAAGCTTTCCAGTATCACCTGCAAAACAAGATCCTTCTTTTGAGAAATTCGTTCATACATTTCCTTCTTAAGTATTGCAGCAGCAGAAGCACCAGTTACCTCGTAAGTAAGTGGCATGGTCCTGGTCTGACCCCATGTCAAGGGTTTCTTCCCCCCATCATTGGCTTCATAAATGGCCATTTGCTCATCCTGCATATATTACAACTGGTTCTTTAGCTAAGAGGCATAAACTCAGTGCTTTAATTTATATCCCAGACATAAATGTGAAACACTTGTGAGTCTGCCATCTTACTTTTATCGCTTCAAAGAGTTTCTGGTGATCATGGAGGTACTTGAGAATCCATGTCAGAACACTAGCCGTAGTGTCCTGAGACGCAAATAGAACCCCAACTAGATTATCAGCAATTTGGTCATCACTTAGTGTTTGTCCCTTTTCATCCTTGTAGTTCAACAAGTGACCCAAAAGGTCGTCCTCCATCAGTCTCTTCTCTTTTCTCTTGCTAATTATCTCCTTGATAATCTCTTGGATCGTCCTTCTAGCCTATCAGAATGCATCAGACAGTACAGAAAGAGATAAAAGAATAAGATCTATATTTTCTCAAAATCTTGCTATCAAGAATTTTATATTGGTCAGACCAAACTTACCGAGAATGCCTGGGAATATGTAGTTCCTGGAATCCTGTTTGGGAAAGAATTGTAGCCTTTCTCTACTATGCAATAGTTCTCCTTAAGCTGCTCTCTATAACTGCTTTCCAAGTGACCAAACACCGATTGGATGCCGATGCTAAAAGAGAACTATCAAGAATGGGAAAAAACCATTTAAGACCAGAAAGTTGAAGTGTGGTGCAAATGCAGAATAAAAATAATGTCAGTGACAAAACAATCAGAGCTTGCTGTATAGTTTGCAACTAACCTTCTTCATGGTCTGAAAAACATTAACTACTTGACCAGTAGAAACCCAGGATTCCAAAGTGGAGACAGCCTCGGCTTCTATATAAGGAATAAGTTTTCGGATTCTTTCAGGGAACAAAGAAGTTTGCACCAGCCTCCTAATCTTTGTATGATAGTCTCCTTGGTAGAAGAACAATGCAGAAGGGCCTATGAGCATCTCTTTGCTTTTGGGATAGGTAGGCTTGAACAAGTGAGCATGAGTTACAAGCACAAACCTCGCAGCCTCAGGGCTAGCCAGCATCACACAGGGACAACCTAGTACGTGGCTTTTAAAAATTGCTCCATATCTGATCATTCAACATAACAGTAAAACAGGTGAATTGTAATACAAAACCCTATGTGAATGCAGGATTAATAAGGAAACTAAACCTGAAAAGGATGAGAACCTTTTCTGCTTTAGAGCAAAAAATACATTTGGATCCTTAGAGTAGAGTTGAGGAGTCTCTCCAATATAAGGCCAACCCATGGAACCTGGGGGAACAGTTGGGCTACCTTTCGGTTTCTTGTGTTTCTTTATAAAGAGACTCCAAAGGATCAGAAGTGAGAAAAAGAGGATCATGTATACTGATATAGCCATACACACACTGATCTCTGTTTATGAATTTGTGAACTCTTAGCTCTTATCCAAATATGGAAGCTAACAATGAGGTAGAGTCTGCTATATATAAGAAGCATGAAGACGATGATAGGGACTACTAACTACCTTCATTTATTTTTCTTAACTAAGGTTAAGTACAAATCGGATTCTGACACGATGACTGTTAACAATCACAGTTGATATAACTGCGGGAGGGAAGAAAGTCAATAGAAGTAAATAACAGAAACATATAGGGCATTTATATCACATTTGTTTCGAAAGGAAAATAAAGGAGAATATGGGATAATTGGGATTCAGAAAACGATAGCCAACTAAACAAAAGATGCCACTGAAGCGAAACAGAGGTAGAACTCTTCAGTTCTGCCCATTTTTTTTGTTACAGTTTAACTTCTAGTATATCAAGAAGGATTAAACTTAAAACTTCTAGTCACATTGCACTAAGTTTTACCAATTAGCCTCAAGTGTTTTTAGCACCATGACACTGTTTCAAGCTACCATTATTATGCTGCTTGCGTACTGATCATGCTTCCTCCTCAACTGTGAGTCTGTGACATGTGCTAGCTCTATAAAAAGTGGCTGAAGAAAGCTTGTGAATCGAGTAGGCTTAATTAGTGACTCTATTAAGTAAGGATTTTTGTGGATTCTCACTTATTAAGAGTTAAGTAACTTCTTTGCTGTTACCTGAGGAACGGATGGTTTGAACTCTTATATCAGAGTTCAGAAGAATGGTAAAAAGGGCATCTCCTTCACAGAGAAAGAGTATATTACTTTATTCATGTTCGGAACCCTTGCACGTTGTATTTGTCTGTATTTGTAATTTTGAAGTAGGTAAGAAGTTTGATTTCATCACGTAATCCATCACGGGGGCCTCACACGTTGAGAATTAGCACTGACCATTGTGTTGATTTTTTCTGTAATCAGATTTCTGCATCATACCAACAAAATATTCACAACTGATAAGAAAGAGCTTTTAGCACTCGAGTACGATTATTGTGTTGATTATTTAACAGTTGTCAGAGTGGGGATCATTTCAGAGATTTTGAACAGGAAGAAATCAGGAAAGGGGCCGTCATTGAAGCAGTCAATTCTAAGATCCAAAGCTAATGTGAAGCATATTTGATTGGATGGAGTCTGTCAAGGCCAGGAAACATAACAATCCATAATTAGATTACACCGCTCCAATTCATATTTCTTGGTAGAAGGAATTTTGAATTTAAGTAATTCTTCACTATAGGTGTTTTTAACTGTTTCATCATATAGTTAATTTGTTAAATCAGTTTTAAATTGAAGTATTTTTTTTTCAATTTAACCCTATTAAATGACATTTTGAGTGTTAATTAGAGGGGTGAGGTTGGAAAATGAGAATTAATTATTCTGCAATTTACTTATATTATGAAGTCATTCTTCTAAAAGTAACTTAGAGCTTGTTTGGAAGTCCGACGGATAATAGTTTTTACGGAATTCAAAGTAAAGTCTAAGTTTTGGAAAATAGGTTTTGAGAGAATAGATTTTACGGATTCCGAGGCAAAACCTAGATTTTGAAAAGGATGGAGAATATAATTTGACAAGAAAATAACTTTTTCAAACTATAGGTTTGAACAACTTAGGTTGTGTCTTCAAAATTCCCTTTTCTAAAAAAATGTAAGTACTTTAAAAAAAATCTAAATTTTAAGACAAGACCTAAATTTCAAATCGGAAAATCAAAGAAGCCCTTGTATTGTAGATAAGAGGGAATACAAGTTTACTCATAAGGTTATTAATGATTATTTTCCAATTTTACTCTTATTTTATTCTCCTTAAGAGAAGGGAGAGTGATGAGAATGATTTGCAAAGAGTAAAAGACTAATAAGGGAAAATTTAAATTTTTTTATCAATTTAAAATATATTTAATGATTCAACTATGGTTTTAAGTACTTAAGATTTGATATAAAATAAGGACCATAATGGTATTTCCTTCCATTTCAATCGCAAAGCATAGCTAATAAAATCTTCTCAATTTTAATGAGCGGTCAAGTCGTTAGATTTGCTTAAAAATATTTTTCAAAAACTTATTTATATTTAAAACAATGAATTGCATCAAAATAATTTGTATAAACTTTTAAATGTTCCATTTAATATTTAACATAAACTTTATTTTTTAATATAATTTCTTAGTTAAAATAAATTTTATACAACCAGGGCTACACATGGGATCCCAAATTGGAAGTTATAAATCCGAGTGGGACCCAATGATCTGATGGTGTATTAACACTCATGGAACATAGCGGCTATGCTTATGATTAGGGTTACACAGTAAACTTGGTAATCTGCCCATATGAACCCTATCTGATCTGACCACAAACTCGATATAATAATATATTAATTTAATTTTTTTTATTATACATGCCAGTTTATCAAATATAATATATGACTAATCATGATTAAATTAAGAACAATTTTCATTATTAAAACTTTTTTACTTTCTTAATTGTCTACGTTAAGCCATGTATATTATGGAGATATTATTTTTTTTTGGTTTTTTTAGTAAAAAAACACAGCCTCTTCATGATTCATCTATCAGCTTTTTCTTAAAAAACAGAGCAATCTGGACTAATCGACTAAGTTGGTAGCAGGCCAAATCTAATCCGATTTAGATATCAGCACTAATAAGATCGACCAAGAATTCCAAACTGCCTTTTTTTTTAAGAGCAGGCTTTAGACTGATTTCAAGGTGCATGTCTAACAAATAATTTTTTCCAGCTCTACCTGCAAATCAATACAAAAGTATTTTAAAAATTTTAAAATCATCTTCGAATCTGTAACTCATTTCTCTCAAAGGATTCCTAAATACACGTTATTCCCGACTAGATGCTCATCAAAGTGACCAACTCATGTTCCAGACGTGGTTCTGGATAGTCTAGATCTAAATTTTTAAAGTAACAATTTTCTATAAAAAATCATTATTGAGAAATATGATAGTTAACATCTTGATTTTATTTTAGATTCTATACTAATTAAAATAATTTTTTAATAAAAATAAAAAATAAAAAAAATTACATCTGTACCGTTCAAAAGTTTGTAGGATTACGAATAACTACCTAACCAATGCCGTTATTCCCCATAAAGCAGAAGCCAGGCGCCATTAAGTGAAGGCTAAAATCGATACGTGGCAATTTGGAGACAGACACGTCTCCACGTGTCAATATCATGGTGGTCCTGGCCCCATACGGTTCTGAGGCAGCAGGAAGTCATGTATACTCCTTCATCAGTTGACCGTTCGATGGGAGGACTTGTCGCCTCTTTTACGATGCCACACACACTCACACGGAGCAGAGATGCCAGCATTAGACGATCAGGTATCTCAGAAAAAAAAAAATTAGATCGTACGTGAAGCCAAGTATTAGATATTAGGCCTTGTACGGTGCCTGGGCTGAGAACTGCAGGTCATACCGTTCCTATGTCTTTAAGGCACAAAGTTGAGATTTGGATGTGCAAACAGATTTTGCACGTACATGGAAAAGGTTTTTTTTTATTTACGTGTAACGTGATCATAAAGCTACTCTCAAATAAGCATTTAAGTTAAAAGTGAAAATCATTGGCAGTCATTTTAGATTATTTTATTAAAAAGGAGTTTTTATTTTGAGAGAAAGAATTATTAGGCTTGTTTGGTTAATCTGTTTAGGCAATTAAAATCCATTTCTGCATTTACCGAGATAAAATTCATCTCACATATTTACCTCGGAATATGTGTCCATTCTCCTAACAGGTTATCCAAACAAGCGCAAGCCTAGCACACCCAAAAACAGAATAAGACAAACACACAACTGTTCCATGCCATGCGCAACCTAGCTAGCCCCCTGCAGCCCAATTAAGGAACAGCATCACCGACCTGAAATGTAATGACAGTATTCTTCTCTCTAGTCTCTCGTTTCTCTCCCAGTTATTTTTTTGGAACCGGATTTTTTTGATACTAATAACATTAAAACTTCAAACTTACGGACTAACTTTATTATGGGTTTGTTTGATTAGCTTTTCATAAAAACTTTTATATAAAACGAGATAAATCCCTTACGTACTTATTCCGCATCTCATGAAATCAATTTTAAAAAGTTACTTCCTTTAGCAGCTGGTACCAGATTCCAATGCTGATATTAAGCAGGAGGATTGAGGTTTAATTCTCACCTTCTTAGAAAAAAGACCTTTAGAAATAGGTATGCATATCGATAGTAAAGTTCAATCTGAATTATTCGGTTGCTCAAGTAAGCTATAACAGAATCATAAAGAAAAAAAACATTATATGTCAATTGGCTTTATTAAAAAAAAGAAGAGGAGGAGGAAGTGATTCTTCCTTCGCCAACATCAACTTAAATCTCATCATTGCAGGGTGAGCATGACATCACTACGCTGGTGCAATTAAAATTCATTTGGTGACATTGAGAGAAGAACTCATTCCGTTTTCAAGTCTGTTTATTGCATCTATACATGGATAATGCAGTTTCCTACTCAAGATTATTTTCCCATACGTGGTTTTATGTTAATGAATAACGACAACAGTATATGATAACTATCAATGAAGGGGAGAAGAAGTGAAATAAGGAACATAGAAGGCCCACAGACGCAATACTTTATCAACTATTCCAGTTATTAGGTACCGTTCTTTAATGGATCAGAGTGTTCCCTGTGACTGATTTTCCAATCTTGTCAACTTTCTTGCCCATCTTTTATTATTGCGTCTCAGAAGAAAATGAGAGGAACAAAGATATATCTACTGATGCATAATGTCCAACCATGCTTAAAAAAACAAAAGACAAAATATATGAATCCAATCTATCCTCTCTTTCAAACAGATCTGGGCAATCTTATAAAGAGCCTGGAGATATCACATATCATTAAACTGCTGTATTATCTTCACTTTTATTCAAAAAAAAAAAAAAATAGGTGGACCTGATGTATCGAAGAATATATAGACCAAGTTAACAACCCATGAACATGCAGGTTATATTGTTCCACTGGGCAAACAATCATGGCCGTGGGTATAATCAAAGGTGGCACCGGTCAGGCCAATTGTTAGAATGAGATGTTTATTACTAAATTAAAAGTTATATATGCCGATGTCCCTCAACTTGGTCTTGACTAACAATCTCTCATCAGCAATTGTCCTGTTGCGAATCAAACCTATTACCTTAATTCTAATACTAATAGTTAGGATCAAACATTTACACTACCACTAGGCTCAAAGTTATAATTATTCATGAGAAGGTAATTTTATTTCCTTGATCCTCAGTAAAGAAAAACCCAAGAACCATGACTCGACTCCTTATCTCAACCTTAGTGGTGGGATAAGTGCTATCACACTTTCACTGCCATCGCCAAGAATCCTGTGATTAGATATGCAAAGAGATTGCGAAGAGATAAAAGCCAAACCAGTACGGCTCTGCCATATTCCTCTCCTTTGGAATGAAACATATACCATTGATTCCTTGGTGGGATTTGCACTTTTGCCCCCACACACTCAACTCACCACAAAGAAAAAACGTGCCCCATCCACAAGCTCTTTATTGCTTTAAACTGTGCCAAATGCAAGCGCACTTTCGCTCCACTGCAACTAGCTAGCAACACTTGGCAGATGCTTAATGAATCAGATCATCAAACACATTATGAGCAATATCTTTTTCCAGTTCTTATGATCTTGATCAAGTACAAAGGCCAATTCAGTGGTATCCCCTTCTTTCTGTTGACCCGTAGAAGCCTAAATCCATCTGGACTTGTATATATATGTTATCCAATTCAATGTATCAAATCATCAAGCACCTAATGTGCGATAATTATGGAGTTCTTGTGAACTTAACTAGCTCTGGACATGCAAAAACAACACTGTTCTTTGAACAACAATTATATACCATTCCGTTGCTTCTTTTAACTAGCATAGATGCCTCATCTCATACGAGCTACATATGATCAGAACTTATCCTCATCTGGGGCCGCAAAGTCAAAATTCCACCTCCACCAGTTAAGTGCAGCGAGCAGAATATAAATAGAAAAGCAACGAAAATGCCACCGTTCATTAATATCACTCATTGCAGTAATCTGAGTTTTCTTAAGAACCCTCTACGGAGGTTAGGAACGGGGGTTGAACACGGAACTTTGTTGCCGTGATCTTGAGGCAAAGGTTGAAACAAATGGGTTTATGTGAATGGTTTCAGAAATTACCACCAAAAGATCCAAAACTTCTTCACTACGCGTGGGACATCCCTTGGAGGTAGCTTACGTTCTTCCAAATTCCCTCACTATATTATTGCTTTGTCGCTGTCGTCTCTTGGCCATTGCTTTCATTCAAGATTCTAATCAAAACGGACACTTCATGCTCCACATTGGTCGTTAGGTAAGTTTGTTTATCGAGCTATTAACCAAAACAGCGGGGACGAAAAATATCTATAAAGCTGGTGGCCCTTTTGATTCCACTTTTGGAAAATCTGGGGACCTTCCATTCCACAAACAGACCCAGTCATGAGAGCTTGGAAAAGCTTTTCATTATATCCATTGCAATTAATTCTTCCATCAAATCTCACTACTTTGCCATGTTAACAGAATTAGGGCTTGTTTAATAAGTCCGTGGGGAGAACGGATAGATTTCAAGGTAAATATATAAGAGAAATTTTATCTCGGTAAACGTAGAAATAGTTTTTAGATGCCCAAACGGGCTATCCAAATAAGCCTTTAGTCCAATTAGTTATTTACAATAAATATCTATTAACTTATTTAAATACCATTTTTAATCACATGAATTGAACCCATCATTAATGAAAATCCTTTTAATACGTGTCATTAATAATAATGATTTAAAATTTGATTATAAATTCGGAAGATAAATTGAAGTAAAATCTTATATTTAAATGCAAGGTAAACACATTACCTAACACATAAATTTCTCTCTCACTCCAATATATATATATATATATATTTAATTATCCTCTCTTTACTTCAAAATATAAGCTTTAAATAACTAAATCATGACACTCAAAAAGTTGGTTAAATTTAGTAAGTATGCAAAAAAATGTAATTTTCTTTTCTAAAACATCGTTATCTATAGAGAATGGAGACTGGAGAGTGTAAATGGGGGAGGGAATGAGTGGAAAATGATATTAGAAAGAATGGGTAAAATGATAAGAGAAGTATATAATTAGTAAAAATAAAAATGCATCAAATAATAAGATAAAAAATCCGGCCCCTTCAAAAATTTGAAGCTTATAAGCTAATAAAAGCAAAACAAAATCAAGGCCCTTGAAAAATCTGAAACTAATATTTTGAAGCAAACGAATTTTTTGTTTGCCAAAGAAGCAAACGTATTTATAAACTATAGTTATATTTATGACAAAATTAAAGTATTGTGATTCAATTAAAAATGGGTGGTGATTAACATAAGCAAATAAATTTAATTTATTTTTTGTCGATACTAAAACTATTTTCATCATTGTCCATACCGGATAGATACATACAAAAGCAATACATGTATTCACTATCTTTGTTATACCGTATATTTGAAAAATCTTTCCCCTAACGGTACATCAGGTCAAGATAACAAAATATTTCGAAATCTAAAAAAAGCATCTTGAAATTCGTAAAAAACATATCGAAATCCATAAATTCTTCTTGGATTCCATAAATTCTTTTCGGAATCCGTAAACTCTTTTCATCCATTGCATTCCCAAACACACACATAGTCTCATGTCTGACAAAAAAGAAAAAAGAAAAATTATAGCCCAACGGAACAGGTACAAATAATTTTGGTTTCCCTCTCTCTGTTGGTTTTGCCAAGTTTAAGTAAATTCTTTTCATGTACGATTAGTTTTTCTCCTTGTTTAACTGTGTGTCTTATTGGCTGTGTTTTTTTGTACCCATTTATGGAAGTTAATTAGGTTCAACGTACTGTATCTCTCAATTATTAATATTCTCATTTGGGTTGGGCTTTGCGCCTTTTTAAAATAGACTAGCCCTTCTATAACTACAAGTAATTTATTCGATGCCGGCCTTTGTGCATCCCTATATTGCTTCTTACTGGGCTTAAGTCCTAAGGGCCATATGCTCCATGTCTCATGAAGGCCCATCTTTGGAAAAAGAAGGAATCTTTAATTTGAAAGATTTTTCACATTAATTGTTTTTGGTGTTTTCCTCCTCTTTTTTGGATCAAAGGTATTTTCTTCTTTATCTGCGGACAATAATTACCCTAATAAAAGGTTGACCTTTTAGAATCATTAATTGATAATTGATTAACAACTTTTTGAATTTGTAAGATGCAGGGACTGGTTGTAATACTCTTCAATTTTCAACCATCGGTTGGGTTACATCAACTAAAAGTCACTTTTCTTTTTAAATAAAGGTTTAAATTTTAAGAGAAATGAATATTTTTGGTTTTTAATAAATGGAAAATTTAGTATTATGTCCCAAATAAACAAGTTATTTAAAGAATGGTTCCATGGAGGAAAATATTTAATGAGAGGTCCCAATTAACAACATGAGGTCCTTGCATTGACAACATCATGCGCTATGTTGGAAACACTCCATGTTGTCAATGGGACCTTTCATTAAATATTTTCCTCCATTGGATCATTTCTTAAATAACTTGCTTATTTGTTACCTAAGACTAACTTTCCCTTTATAAGTCTCATCTAAATTTTAACTTGATGCCTGAAGTTTTATATCAAGTCTTTTATAATTTATTGATTATAGTCATTAGTTTCCATACTCATAATTTGTTAAGTAGGATTGATGTTGATGTTAACTAAACAATAGGTAAAGTTTCACAAAATATAACATAAAAAAGCAAGCATTTCAAAATTAAAATGATTGAATAAAATTTATTCATTATCAAAATAAAATTACAAAATTGGTGTCTCTTTGCACGTATCTGTGTTCTGGTTGATCTTCTATATCACAAAATTAATCCAAATACATTTCGAGTCAAAGCCCTGTCATCAATCATCAACACCATTTTTCTCACAAATTAATATATTATAAGTTCCAGATTAATCTATACAACTGAGGAGACAATAAGGACTCAATAAAAAGGGAAAACTCACAATTACTTGATAAAAAGAAGTTGAAATTACAAGGAGTTGGAATATTTTTCCTTTTGTAAATTGTATGGATGAATAAATTATATTAAAAAATTCATTCCTAATTAGTCTAGTGGACTCATTTCGTATAGTGTTTGGATTTTCCAAACGCACATTCAACAGTGTTTTTCTGCAAAACGAGATAATCTCCTTCACATATTTACTTCAGTTTGTGTAAAAGTACTTCTCTACCGTATTTCCAAACTAGCACATGGATACTGTTATAAAACTAATGGAAATGTGACAATTTGATAAGAACAATAAAAGTTCAGAGAAGAGATACGGGTTCTTCCCATCTTACTTTGATTCATCTGTATGCACAAAACTTTGTGGTGAACTTCAAATTATTATATACTAAAATATGAATTAGATTGTGTGTATGCTAAGTTGCTATTTGCTAACGTAATGATGTACATTGCCCAAAAACAAAGATGCATCGTATGCTACATCAGGTACACACTGAAAATATTCTGATATTGAATAACCTGCAATTTGTGAATGGGGGAGGAAACATGAAAGCCATAATCAAGTTCTTAGAATCTTGGGAGGGAGATCGTTAATATCAGTAAATATGAGAATGTTTACACATTTGAGCCAGAGCATATACATCGTTTTCGTCCATAGAGTTACTTCCAGTTTATGTTAAAATGTCTCGAAAATGTTTGAAATAAAGTAGTCGTTTTTTTCAAATCACAGTCGACTTCAATCAAGATCCGTTGAGAACTTGAGATGATGATTCATGGATGTGTGAACAGGACATCGCAGATGCAGTGATTATATTTAATATTAAAAGTTGAATAGGTACTTATTTAGATTAGCAGTGGAATCTGTGTTTTCAATTTGATTTAACATTCACAAGTATACAAGAGAAGTTCTTATTTAATTTGCGTGAACGTAATTTCTCAACGCTTACACAAACATACCATGCAGCTCCAAATTAATATGAAAAGCTACATATCCATGTTGATCTCAACTTTGGGTAAGAATTCAGAAACTGGGCTTATTTGTCAACGCATTTGAAAAGATTAAACGCACGTTTAACAGTATTTTTCTGTAAAATGAAATAATCTCCTCCATATATTTACCTCAATTTACATAAAAATACTTCTTCATCCGTCTTCAACCAGACACACTATCTTGCCCGTGAAAAAGTGGGCAAGGGGTTGAGATAACGGCCTGCATGTGGCCAAACAATAGAGTTCCTACACAAAATATTGCGAGATAAACAGCATACAAATAGAAGTGACCGGACGACAAAAGATTTCACAATTTACATTCGAATTTGATAGACACTTCAGAGAGTTTCAATACTCCCTACTCATTTCTCTGACATGAATACGCAGACAAAGATGAAAACGGAACAAACAATGCCAAATACAAATACAAACACTCCAGCCTTTGCAACACAGTTCATTCTAACATTTGACTTATTCTGGTGGACGGCGACGACGTCCACTCAAGTCCTGCAATAGGCAATCTAAATCAGAGTAAGATGAACCTCCCTTTTCCACTGCCTTTCTTGCTTTCAGAGCCAAAACCTTTGCTCTGTTTCTCATTTCCTCTGCTTCTTCCCCTCCCATCGCTCTCTTCACTGCTTTCTCTATAGCTTCCCACTTAATACTATCTCCCACCACTCTCGTCCATTTCGTGACTCCAACAGGAACACCAATTCTAAGTATCTCAGTCACTAATTTCTCATTGTAAAATTGCTCTGCATACACAGGCCAAGTGATCATTGGCACTCCTGCACATACTGATTCCAA